>JAOQIF010001469.1:0-16763 GCA_026260285.1 Colletotrichum sansevieriae
AAGATAATTACAATAATAACTTATTATACTAATAATATTATATATCTTTTAAGTTAGTAATAAAGTCTAAATCTAAATATATATACTCTATATTCAAACTATTTCTAAATCAACTCTAAATCACTTCTAAACTATCTCTCCTAATACCTTATATACTATAATACTTCTAAATAATCTATCTAATCATATAACAGAAGATAATAACGTGCTATTTAGTATAGTTAGTTATCTCTATACTTTTTATTTTAGTAAACCTTAAGGTTTAAGGTTTAAGGTTTAATTTATTCTTTTTTTTTTTCAAATAGGAGCGGTTTGGGATTAGTTCCGAATCGATTCTAGTTAACTAACTAACTAACTATCGCCTTCTAAATTAATCTAGAAATATTCATCTAATCTCTTCTAGTTCCTTATTCTACTATTAGGCTAATTCGAATAGCTAGTTAGCTTTGTAGATAAAAGCCTCAAAGTTTATTCGTCTCTATTCTAATTCTATAAGTTAATTTCGGGATTAATTCTCAATCCTTTCTACCTCTAGTTATTATACTCTTTCTTATATTTAAAGTCTCTACTCTTCTATACTAAAGTTATTTTCTAACCCTTACTACGCTTCGTTATAGAGGTTTATTATAGAAGCTTTTTATAATTAATTCCAATCTAATTATAATAGCCGAGGAGTTAGAGCCCTACTCCGATTAGGACTAGCCCTTTCTACCCTAGAAGAGGTAAACTAGCTTAGACGGGATAGCGATCGCCTCTTAATTAATTCTAAGGGGCTTCTAGAGCAACTCCGAGGCAGATGAGAAATACTTTATAACTCCTAATCGCTACTATTAGCCCTATTCTATATAAGCGTTAAAAAGCGATAGGAAATAAGCTAATTAAACCTAGTATTATCCTTAGTATTACGCTCTTTAGTATAGCGGAGCTATCTTATTTCTAAATCAATTAGTAGTTAATTCGGGAACGATCTATAAAGACTTACTCTACCTTCCTACTTATATAATATAGTGCCCTTAGAGAGATCTATCTCTCTATAATAGGGCTAGCCTAAGTATAGCATAAATATTACTATGCTTAATATTAAGCCTATTATACTAATCGCATCTAAAAGTAGTTTAGAAGTAATTCTCAAGTAATATTCAAGTAACTTACTCTTTAATACACCTTAGTATAGGCATAAACCTTCCCGTCTATTAATATGAGGCCTTATATAATACCTCAATAATATTCGTATTATCTATAATCTAATTCCAATCTTCTAAAGGCATTCGAGAGCAATTCGGATTCAATCTATAAGAGATTATTCGCTAGGCTTTATAGTTTACCTAGCCTTCTAACCCTCTCTCTCCTAAAATAATCTATAAGTACTTTTAAATTACTTCTTCTATTAGGATTTATACCTTTTAAAGCTATATAAAGCTCCTAATATACCTCATAGCTAATATATCTTATAAGACTCTATATTCGATCCTAAAGTGATTCAGGACCTCTTTCTTATATATAGACCTCAATACCGCGCTAGAAGTAGACTATATAGCAGCATACTACGCGCTCAATATGCTACTCCTAACTATGCTAGTTGCTATATAATTTACGAAGATATAGCCTAAGACCTTTCTAAATCAGTTCTAAATCAATCCTATAGTAGTATATCTTACTTACCTTTTATATTCTAATAGTCTTAATTAAGGGTAACCCCTATTATACCCTTATTATAGATATATTTCTATTTCACTTTAAATCTATATTCCTCTCTCAATCGTTTAAAAACCAATTTATATATCCTTTTATATATCCTAGTTAATTTATTATCTATAAATATATGAATAAGGGTAAGTGCTAGGGTTATTAGATATATTTTAAATATCACTTCTAAAACGATTTTAAATCACTTACCTTTCTTTATAATAGGATTATACTATCCCTAGATAACCTCAACGTTATTTGCCCCTATAATATGCTTATAGTTTATATTAACTTAAAACGTTTTAAAAGCACTTCGCTTCCAAATCTCTACCTACTCGTTATAAAAATAGATATAGATATAATTCTCTCTATTATAGTTATAATATTAGATATACTATAGGTAGTTAGCGAGTAAATCAATTCGGAATCGATACTAGAGTATTTATACCTTATTCCCTTGCCGAACTTATATAAATTAGTATTTATACTATACTACTAAATAACTATATCTAACTAGATTCTAAATTGCTTCTTAAGCTTTTACTAACGCTATAACCCTATTAGGATTAGTAAGGCTCTTATATAAGTCATAGAGCGTTTTACTACTATATTTAGTAATAAACTCTTATAGCTCATGCGACTAGAAGAATATATCTAGAATCGTTTCAGAATTAAGTTAGAGGTGATATTACTTTAGTACTTACTCATCCCTATGTGAGGTATGCCTATCTTCAGAACTACTTTAGAAAGTCCCTCTATAATATCAAAAGGGATAGTTAAGGGTGGGTTAATAGGGTAGTAGTATATACTATGAGATGTTAATAATATAACTAGAATTGATTCTAAATCGTATGGGATAAAGAAGTTCTACTTAACGCTATAATTAATAGTATTAATTATATGTAGTATGATATAGTCGGTTGCTAAACGACTTAGAATTAATCTAGAATGCTTTCGGATTTATATACTTATAGCAGTAGGTAATCTTCCGCGAGGTTTTCTCAAAGATACTATAATACTCTGGGGTATTATCAGGTAGATTATTATTCATAATAATCGCCCGAATCTATTTGTAATCACTTGCGTAGTCGTTTAGAAGGTAGTTATTATAATACCTATAGCTTATTAGTTGGTTAATATATCGAATATAAAGTTATACGCCGCCCCTAATATTCTGAAATAGTTAGGAAGCGATTTAGAACTAGTTCTAGAACGCTTACCTCATATTCTATAACTACTAGTTAATAGGAATCTAATTAGTTATAGCAAGTAGTATACCTCTCAAAGCGAGCTATTACTCCGCATGCCTAGCTATATATAAAAGTACTAATTAGTAAAGTAATTTAGAATAGATTATTTAGGTAATATCTTTTATACCTTATTACTTTTTTATATATAGTCTCTTAGTAAGCTTATGCTATTGCGTTTTATTATAGTTATAAAAGTTTAGAAGTGACTTTAGAGTAATTCCAAAATACTTGCATTCGGTTATTAAGAGAGCATGCTTTTCCGCCTATATATATATATAGTACGTTTATAAGGTGCATTTTAGAGGTATATAGATATAATAGCCTTCTAAGCTACTATTCGTTTATAGTAGTATTAAAGCTATAATATAATTAGTTATATATTAATCCCTAATCAATCTAGAATTACTTATGCTAATAGATAGGTTCTTAAGTTATTATTTATTTAGTATCTGAATATTAAGCGTATATAATACCCCTTCTTTACTTATATTTAGGTATAAAGGAAATCTAGGAATCTGAATTAATTCTAAAGTAGTTACTAATACTATATTATTAATTTAAAAGTAGCTCTAGGCATTTAGTTCTACTAAGACTAAGATTAGTAGTATTTTAATAGATAGGTAATCCTCTTTAATCTAGAATAGATTTAGAGTTACTCCTAAATCGCTTCTCAAATAGAGCTTACTTAGAGCTAGGCTTAAACGTTTTTAGACTTTTAATATTACTATATAACTACTAGGTCTTTAACTATTTTATCCTCAATATTAGGAATAATAGCAGCAAGCTTAGAAGGAATAGGGAAGATTTAAAGGGTAGCTATATTAGAAGGATTATTTTAGAATTAATTAGGGAGTAATTATAATAGACTTACGGGATTTATTATATTAGATATATAGGAGGGAAACCCTAGTATTCTAGGTTATTATCTAACTAGAGGGATAAGATAACCTGACTAGCTGAGTAATATTAGTAAAGTGGGCCCCCTGCCTAGTTAGGCTAGTGCGGTCAGGTAAGCCCCCCCCCCCCCTCTGGTCAGTTTACCCCCTAACTGCCAAGGTCGGCCAGGCCTTATCGAACGGTCCCGCGATGGGTGGGGAGAGAGAGAGAGAGAAGGGGTCCTGGTGAGGAGAAAAGAACGCCATTGCCCCAGACGGACCAATCGCGAACCCCCAGCACGTCTTCGTATGGGGCCTGGTCCACGATGACAGTCGGTAGCGCCTTGAGCGGCTCTGCGCCGCTGGGAGACAGGATGTGGCCATCTCAGCTTTTCACACTTGTTGGTGCATTCGCAACGGCCGTTGGACCCATCACTTCACTTGCGTGTTTGCTGACAGGTTCCACACCGTATGACGACTGGAATGCCAGGATGTGAAAACGCCTGCTCCTGGAAGATGTGGTTGATTCGTTCGCTTGACGACGCATGTTGTCCTGGTTATGGCAAGGGACTTGCAGACCCCGAAGCGAGACAAAACTTTCCTGGGTTTGGACTGTTATACATTGCTGATTCCTGACCAACACGCGGAAATGTCTAGCCAACCACCACCACCATCGGCAGCAACAACTTCATCTCTTCTTCAGCGAAGTGGTATACGACGAACCAGAAAACCCAAAAACTGCAGTTGGACGTCGCCCTCGGATCCATCGACTTAATTTACGTTGGTGGAGGGGAGACTGGGTATGCGAAAGTTCTTCTGTGGAGATCGCAGGAATTTGTGTCCGACCCCGGACAACCACCAACTAACCCCAGTGACACCAGCCACGAGTTCACGAGGGGACCACCACGGATGATCTCTGTCTCACCGCGGGAAACGATCCGCAACCTTCCCGGCCGCCTATCCCTTTCTCACGCCGCCCTGTGGCCAACAGGGTACGCCATCCAATAACCACCGTGAGTGATAAGTGACCAGATGCTGCAGCGAACCCCATGGCCCCCCGCGCGGCTTTGCTTTTTCTACTCTGGGAAAGCAAACACCGAATACGAAATATGCCACGGTCAAGTCGGCGATGGCATTGACTCCCAGTGGCAACCAAACTGGCCCCATGTGCCCAGCCAAAAATTAAGAGAGATGTGCATGTTTGTTGAGTAACACAGGCAGACACGGTCAGGCTGAGCCGAGCAACAGCACTTCTTCTTCGTGACCACTTGCACGCCCCTCACCTCTGCTTGTTCCCCATGTACACAAAGTGGGCGCTTTTTGGGGCCGGGGATGGCGCGTTGAAGACGTGGATCTCGACGACACACCTTGCAGGCTTCTGTTGGCACGACTGCAACGTCGGTTGGTTGATGATGAAGCCCTCTACCAGTCTCTCGGGATTGTGGGATTGTGGAACCTCACACAGCCTCGATTTGCCGCATGTGGCCTTCCTTCGAGGACCAGAGTAGGTAGGTATCCGAGACCCTGTGAAGCAAACATTTCATATCAGCTCTTGATTTCCCATTCCCCCGTCCCTCTTCTGAGACACCCATGCTCGCCCACACTTTTGTCTGTTTTCTTCTTCCCCCGGGTTAGTCCTCGACCTTCCTCTGCCCCGTGGACTCAAATCTTTACGGCGACGCACCTCCTCTTTGACTCCTTTAAGTTAAGTCTACGGTGTTGGCTCGCCCATCGTGATTCCCACGAATCCTTCGGCGCAGGAGACCGCCCCTCCGAAACCAACAAGTTGGCAAGACCTAGTCAGTCATGGGTCAATCGAGCCTCATACGCCGGGCTTCGAGAAGATGCCTCAATAGCGTTAGGCGTTCGCTCTCCCGAGAAAGCCACAACCAGAATGACAAGTCGAGCCTCGCCCAGACAAAACATAACTCAGAAATTAGGTCATCAATCTCGACGACATCGCTATTCACGACAACAACGGCGGATGAAGATGATTACAGGCCGCTAGACGAAACGATACCTGAAGAAACAGAAGCGGAATCGCCTTCTCAACGCCAGGGCCACTTACTATTCTTTTCCTGGATATCGCCCAGGTTTCGAGAGCGGGTAAGCAGGTACACTGGCCAGAAAGCCCCCAAGTCAGAACACAAGTCGTTTTCGTCGCTCCTGAAGACGACGGTGGCGGATGAAGGAAACATCAAACCGCGAGATGAGCCCACGCCAGAAGCTCGGCAAGATGAACCTCCTCGATACGACCAAGGCCAGTCGCATTTCTTCCGCAGGCTGCCGCCCGAGATCCGAGAGCAGATATACCAGGAGTTTTGGGTTGTTAGCGGAGTTGAACGACACGCATTTGTAAAAAGTGGAAAGCTGGCGTACTCGCCCTGCATCACAGACCACGAGGCCCCCGACGAACGGCAAACGGGTCTTGCCAGGGACTTTGCAAGTTCTCCCGAAGTACAATATCATCCTGAATGGTTCGAAAGAATGGAGTCGTCGTGGTGCAACCACTGGAGATGCGAGAAGCTATGGAAAGATATTCAGGACGGTGAGGAGGTTGACCATAATAAAGGTCGTAATCAAGGATTCATGTCCCTCTTACTATCTTGCAAACGCTTGTAAGTCACGGCCTGGCTTGTGGCTCTACGGGCTAGTGACTGACGCGGTTGATGCTTCTAGGTATGACGAAAGCGTAGAATCCTTCCGAGAACACAAAATCATTAACATCACAAACGGCCCGACTCTCCAACGAATCTTAAAGTTTCCGCGGCCACAATACTTCACCGACGCCAGGGTCATCAACATCTCCCTCCGCGAGGACAGCGGCAACTGGCTCTATCTCAACAGCAACAGCCTGTGGCACTTCATGTCCGAGCGCGATATCAAGGCAGAGAAGATCTACCTCTGGCTCGACGCCGAGTGTCCCGTCACCCGGCGCCTGCTGCCTGAGTTCCGGGACTTGTACAAGGACATTCCGGACGAGGTCGCTCCGAGGCTGACGATTGACTTCCCGTGCGACGCGCATGATGGTTTCTGGGCGTGGGGGGAGATCGAGCTTAGGGTGCAGAGGTGCGGGAATTTGGGCGAGATAAAGAGAATAAAGGAGTTTGCACCGAACTTCAATGTCGTCGCGAGGGGTCGGCCGAGGTTCAACCAGACTCAGCTTGGGTACGTCAGTAGTCAGGACAAGGGGAGGCCGGAGGTCAAGGTTCTGAGGTCGGGGAATCCGTTTGAGGACATAATGTTGTATGGGAGGGGGATCCATGATAGTTCGTACTACTAAACCGACTGTGAAAAACCATGTTACAAGTTCATTGGCCCAATGATGGGATTGCCTTGATGAGAGCAGCTACATGCTATGTGTGAAACTGAAGCAGATGTGAAGTGAACATTGGTTCGAGGCGATGATCATTGAAGAAGTCATTGGGTTTTGAGGTATCGGATCAGTAGGGCAATTGTTAAGTGAGCTTGAAGTATTACAAGTCACTTGAATATTTCCCACCTTCTCTCAGCAACGCTGGGCCTCAGCAATCACCGTCATCGTCCAAAGGCGGAAGGCGGAAGGCGCGAAGTGGGCGTTGGGAGTGCCCCAAATTGCATTGTCGCCGGGGGGGCCAAGTCTGAACCCAAGCCATGGTTCTGATAGATGCCGTTCCAGGCAAGACCACCTGCATCCAGTCTTATCTAGGATGATCTTCACCGGTAGCGGTGGGATAAGTGAGGCAAGGAGTAGCTCCAACTTCGTTCCAAGACATAAGACCTAAGAGACCTGAGAAAGACACCACTTGACGACCTATTATTCATTTTCTTTCTTGGTTCGTATCGCACTACCAGTTCTTAGACCTGCACACAGAAGCACGTATGTTGGCATAATACTATCGAGGCTAAGTTTTAGAAGGGGCATATATCATCGAAGAAAGCATGAGAGTGAATGTGCGGCGTAGGGCAGCTGGTGGTGGCTGGGCACCCAAAAGTTCGAAGAGCACGCTGAATGCGGTGTTAGGAGTATCCATGTCCATGCATGGATTGATGTATTTGCTCGGCTACCGTTTACTTTATGAATGTCTTTCTTTGACAAGATTCCAATCTGTTAAGTATCAAAATGCGAGATTCACAACACGCTCTCCTGGAGAAACCGATGTTTGAAAGAGTCTCTGTGTATTTCCCCTCTACGCTATCCGACGCAGCCGCCGGAAGAGCAGTACGTTTCATGGAAAGCGCCTTGCGTAGCAGGTAATATCATTGAGTTTATAGGTAGTTACCCCGCAGGCCCCCCGCAAAAAGATAATAATAAATACACCCAGTTTGCGGTATAACTCGGGAAACACTATATAGATACTTTAACCTACACCCTCTACTAATTAAGGAAAATAATATAAAAACCCTATCTATTCCTACTCGGAAGTAAACCCTCTGGATATTACCGCATAAAGTATAACGCACGCCGCACTAGGGCCGATCATATTGGGGCCGAACGGGCCACTGAGGCTCTGGTGGCCTGGAAAGGCCACCACAAAGGCCACCACGCGAGAGATGACTCCTCAACCCAAAAGGTGCGTAGGGAACATCATCATTATAGATGTCTCCAAGATCTCTCGTCATTGATTTTTCTTCAAGTGAGACTTGATCTTTCTGTATTTTCGTGCAGCCCATAGAAGGCAGCTCAGCGCCGCAAGCTCCAAAAACATGACGCCTACAAGGCCAACCCACCAAGGCTGCGCAGATAATTCTCTCTTGGGGATCTGCAGAGGTCGGTTCCGAGTGGAGGTTATAACATCATCGGGTAATTGATACCAATGCTCCTCTGCATCAGCAATGCAGTCTCCCACAGTCGTCGCTTTGAATCCCCTGTCGGAGAACCTCTGCAAGACCTCCCCGATGTTGCGTGCAGTTTGCTCCTCAGTGTCGTGCATTTGTATGAGGAAAGAATCTCTTGAGGCGTCTAATCTGCTCAGCGTCTCGTAAAACTGAGCTGATGAGATCGCACCAAAGTCTGCGGTAGAGTTGTGATGCAGGTCGTCGGCGTCGTCCAGGCTCCAAAACACGAGGCGCCCACCGTTCACGGTAAGCCTCTCAACACAACCATTTTGCACGGTACAAGTATCGGGTGAGGTCCGAATATAACGAGGTTGTACGGCTTCAGGCGACGTTGGTGATAAGATCGCGGATAGCCTCTGAGATGCTTTCTGGAGTCGGTCGACCGGCAGGTCGGGGTTTCGTACGTGAAGACCAACCAAGTGTCGACCGTCGTATATCTTTCGCACTAGTGCATCCCAATGATCTGGCTGTGTATCGTCTGCGGGCTGTGCAAAGTCGGCGGAAAGGAAGAAGGTGGCATGAGCGTTGTGCTGGGCAAGTTGGCTCAAGATGAGGTCGGTATAAAACGACGGGCCACCGTTGAAGGTAAAGGCCACAGTTCCGGGTACCTTTGTGTAGATATCAGCTACAAACAGTTCCAGGTCATCAGCGAAACATGAGAAACATACCGTGCACCTCCGCACAACTTGTCCTTGTCTCGATGGTATTGGGATTTCACTCCCCATTATGATGTCCAGGCGACTGATCCGTATGTGTAAGTCGTTTGTGTCAAGGGACAGGGGTTGAGTAAAACAGCAGTGGAGAGAAAGGCATGCTGGATTCTGTTGAGCAACGCATACCCATTCTTTAAACAGTAAAAGATTGCAGACAGATTCATCTTTTCAACCAAACTCCGGATGGTGTCGGTAAGCTAGATAATAAGCTGAACCGGCTCCCCACAGCTATTATTTTCAGCCAAACCGACTCGTTCTTAGCTCCTCTGATCGGGCTAAGCTTTCGGTAGCATTTCAGGCGATGTAACTTCGGCTACTGATCCCTAGAGGTTGTGGTGCCTTTTTGCCACCCATGTTCAGCCACATGGGTGTAATTACACTTTCTCACACAAGTTTATCCCGTATCATTCGCTCCTTTCACGTATATTTTTATCTTGGCGCCATGTTGAACGCTAGCAGCTTCGTATCAGAATAGCCTTTATGAATATTCTCGAGCGGGCTCAAACGCGTTTGAGAAACTTAATGCTGCCCGCATTATGTTGCGGAAATGCGGTTCCACCGTCTCATTCTAGTCCCCTATCTTGTCAGCCAGCTCTGGCTTCTCAACGAAAACAAGGCGATCATCGACGCACAACTGACGAAGAAGAAGTTCGCCACAGTGGAAAAACACGAGTACTGCATCTTCTTCCTCAATCTTGGGTACCGAGTGCCCCGGGAAGGGCTATGGGGCTGACCCTTGACCTGATCCACCACCACCATGTCGCCATGGTCATGCGTAAGCGCATCCGCCAACAGCAGCGTGCTCGACCACGTTGCGAAAACGACGAGGCAGCCCACGCTCGTGAGGCTCACCCAAGGATTCGTGTACGCACCCCTGACCAGAGAGAAAATGGCCGCCATGCACGAGAAGTTTGAAAATCCGGTGCACACAATGCCCAGGATGGGATGAAAGTCCGGCTGCCGCGCGTTCGCGGTAACCCTGCCATCCTGCTTCTCCTGGGCGACGACAGGCGTCTCACGCACTGTCACATTCCGGTGAGCGACCATCCTGACGGCCTCCTTGAAGGCAATCTCGACCAGACCGAGGGTCCAGTAAGTGTAGTTGCTGCGCTCCCACCTCACGTACATGAGGAAGGCTTTGCGGAATGTTTCGGGAGCGACGGTGTAGACGACGGCGTTGCTCTGATACCTCAGACGCCAACCGTCGCGGAGCATGTGCATTGTGAGCTGCATGTCTTCTCCGTGGCGGAGCGGCTTGCCTAGGAACTTGGTCCCCACGAGCGAGCTGGTATGCGCCACTGCTGCGCGCCTGCGGAACGCGGAGATGGCTCCGGGGAGAATCGTCACGAAGCCATACTTCGACTGTGCAGCCCTTGGGATATTGCCGCTCTGCTCAAAAAGGCAGTCCAGGGTGCGCGGCACGAAGCTGCTCCACCCCTCGGATTCGACGTTGAAGGCGGAAAGATGGCCCGTCACACCGCCGATGCCGCTGTCCACGACGAAAGGCGACACGAGGTTTCTCAGCGCTCGACGGTCGAGCAGTGTGTCCGAGTCGAGCGTGACCAAGATCTCGTTCTTGGCCTGGGTGAAGGCCGTCACCATGGCTTGGCGTTTGCCGCGGTTGACCTCGTGGAGAATGGGGATGCATCTCAGCGGGGGCGTCGCTTGCCGGGCTTGCCGCGCTGCGCTCTGGATGTGAGACCACGTATCGTCCTTGGAACCATCGTCCACGACGATGACCTCGACTTTGTGGAGCGGGTAGTCTGAGGAGAGCACCGAGCCGATCGAGTTCCTGACGAACGCCGACTCGTTGTATGCCGGTATGATGATGCTGAGAGTCGGGAGCCTGTCGTCGTCTTTGACACCCGGAATCGCCTCGTATTCAATCCAACGGGAGATGATGACAAGAAAGTTGAATAACAAGATGCAAGATGCAACCTGGATGAAAATGTCGTAGAACGCCAAGGAGCTTCCTCCTCGGAAGGTGATGTACTGAAATGTCACCAACGTGAGGATCGAGCCGAAACCAACGAGGCGACCTACTGCCACGCGAAATGATTGGCTCTGCATTGTGACAGAGTTACTGACGTCGTTGATCTTTAGAAGCGTTGTAGAGGCGGAACACCCGAAGTCTTTGGAAACCAACTTCCTCAATTTATTGCTTCCAGGCAAAACCACTTACACACACCCGCAGTGTCAAGCTTCTGAACTCGACGTGCTCTGCATGTGCAACATCTGCCGCCGAGTTTGAATTCGCAGCAAGAATGCTGCGACGGGATTCATGGCTGCCCTCGCCGCTGTTCATTTGCCGTTGTCCAGAATGGGAATAGAATTATCCGCTTTTAATTACCTGGAACTGGGGTCTTGTCTAGACTCTCTCGTTCAATATCGTGATCATGCCTGCGCAAACTCTAAACTTCTATGCCCCCTTGTGGACCATTCAACGGGCGTGCCGCAGTTGCGGTTGCAAGGGTCTTACTTCCGTATTTAGGCTGTGACAAACCTTGACTACTGTGGTTGCAGGCCAAAGCTGACGAGTCTTTGTGGCTTGAACTCGCAAGGCCAGTACATTGAATGGCTGGCCAGTCAAAGCAGCTATTCACAGCATCTAGTGGGCCACTCGTCTCCATAATAATTTACAACCGTCATACGAAGTAGTGTGTATGTTAGGTATTCTAGTAATATATCGGCTACCACGTCTCGATATGCCCTCATTCCCTGCCGAGATTCTACCCGACGGCGTAAGAGCTTTTGTGAACATCTCCCGCCACATTGCCATCTGAAAATCTCAAATCCTTTGCAAAACCAAGAACTCGCTACAATACAGCGGCTCTTATTGGTTTCTGCCGTCACCTGTTTCCTGCTACTAGCTGCCACGACTTTTGAAAGGCCACGCGATGATGCAATAGCCAACCCCATTCCTAAGTTAGCTTGCAAATAGTGATCCAATTCATATCGATAGTTACAATTGGCTATGCGAAGGGGAGAGTTTATAACTAGTCTGGGATATTAAATATCTAGCCTCGGGGCTTAACTCAGTATCTGCAGTTGTCACGTGACGTGGGGTAGGTTACCCGCTAGGGTAGACCTTCTCCCTTAGCAACCCCTGCTATATAGTAAGTCTCTCTAGTTATATTATACCTAGCTTTATATGGAGAGATATTTATTTGCCTACTTTAAGTAGTTTTATCTTTATTTATTATTTATTATAGAGCCTAGCTCTTTATATAGTAGTATAACCTCCCCTTTATTTTCTACTTTAATTAAAATTCTTCCTAGAGAATTCCCTACTATAGCTATTTTATATTATAAGAAATTTAACCTTAAATAGAATTTAAGGTCTAAGACCTTAGTTTTACTCTACTAACAATAGTAATAATAAATACCTTTAAATAGGATTATTAGGTCCTAGGTACCTATAAGCGAAGTATATATACTAGTATAAATATATATACTCCTATTCCCTTTCCGCTTAGTTACTCTAGCTAAGATACGTCTAGTATCCCTATTACCTAAGGAGATTTAACCTTAAGTTTATATATTATAAATAAAATAAGACATCTAATAATCGCTATATTATATACTAAAATAGTCTATTAATAAGGGGCTAATTAACTAAGAGACGCCTAAGGTCGCTTTATATCTAAAGCTATAGTTATAGCTATAATAGCTACTATAGCTACTACTACTAAAGTAGACTCCTCGAACCTTATAGAAAACCTTATAATATCGTGTAAAGGTATCGAGGGGCTAAGAGCCATGGTCAGGTCAAACTAATAGCAGAAGCACCTAAAAGGTAGGATTAATATTATTATACTACTTTTGCTTGCTTGTTCTAAGATCCTTTATTTCTAGCCTTTAGCGAGTATTTACTAGGTCTTTGCTATAAGGGTTCTATGCCCTAGACCTATAGGCCTCTCTATCCCTTTAGCTTATACTAGCTGAAATATTTCTAGCTTCTCTAGTCTAGGTATCTAATCCCTTATAATTATCCCCCTTCTAATTATAGTAGTCCTTATTATAAGATCGGGTATTATAGGTTAGCCCTCTGTTATTATCCTTCTTAGCTATCCGGGGTAGGTCCTAGTCCTTTACTTATTACTATTATTATCTAGTATAATAACTATTTGCTAAGTATTCGCTAAAAGATAGTAGGGCCCTTGGAGTTATAGATATAATAGCTAAGCCTATAGTCCCGTTCCTTATAGTTCCTCTCCCTTTAGGCCCTTTTATGCTCTCTATCCGGGCTATTCTAAAGGGATCCTATTATTTCTTTTTAAAAGAGGGTAGTTATCCTTATAGTAACTTCGTTTTTTATTCTCCTGCTATTCGCCCTTTATCTAGCGAGCACCTTCTTATACTATACCCTTATAATAACTTCGTTTTTTATCCTATTATCCCCCTTCTTAATAGGTATATTATAAGGCTATTAAGTAGGTCGGATAGCAACTATTACTACTAATTTACTATATCTACCTCCTAGTAGGTAGTACTTGCTATAATAAGTAATTGCTATTCTTTACTATCCGAAGTTATATCTACTTTTATAATAGTTCGGCGAGGTCTCTTTAGCTATTTATAAAATAATAGCTTTTTCCCGCCCTAGGGTTAGTTCTTTTCCCTCCTTATTATATTATATTATTTAATAACTACTTTTATATTATCTAAGCTCTTTATCGAGCCTTCTTAGATCCTTCTTATCTTTTAATACTTCCTTAAATATTATAAGCGCTAAGAGCCTTATTAGCCGACTCCTCGCTAAGTATAGCCCTACTAAGGCTAAACTTAGTAGTAGTAACTATTAGTATAACTAGGCGGGTAGTAGCGAACCCTGCGTTAGCTGCGCGCTATAGCTCCCTAAGAATGCTTAGGTTATCTATGCCTATTAATGCGATAGTAATTATATATATGAATTATACTAGGTTCGTAGTATTAAGTGCTATAGGGTGAGTTTAGCAATTATTCAGGGGAGGTATAGGCTAACTTTTCCTATTTCTAGATTCCTACTTATCTTATTAGTACTACTTATTTCTATTAGAACTAGGTTAAGCGTTATATCTATATAATTACTACTAGCTAGTATTAATAGCGCGAGATCTTCTATATCTTCGTAGCTATAGAGCAGGGGTAGGAGCTTCTCTAACGCCTTTATAACTAGTTAGTAAACCCTATTAGTCTTAAGCCTAGTTCTAAGAGCTATAAGAATTAACTCCTCGCTATAGGTATTAACGAGAGTATAGCTTTATATACCTAGGTATATCTATAGGTTTCGCTTAAGGTAGGTTTCACCTTATAGTTAGTCTTACCCTTTTGTTAATCTAATATATATTTATAAGCAGCTTACTAGGCTAAGGATAAGGTTTTAGTTAAGGAGATTATAATATAGCTTAATAATACTCTCCCTCCTTACTTATATAATAAGACCTATATCTTTAAATAGGCTACCTTTCTTAATAAGCTTACTAATATCCTAATAATATAGCTTTTAAAGAGCAATACCTATATATCTATACTTCTTTTATAAGAGCCTTCGAAGGTCTAAGGTTCCTGCATGCTTTGCAATGCTTACTACTAAGCTCTTATTACTATTTTCAAAGTTATTAGTAGTAGTCCCGCGCCTCGACCTAATTCTTATAAGAAGGTTAATAATAACTTAGCAATAGCTTAGCAGTACTAGGTTTATAATAGCGAGGAGGATAAGTCCTTAGCTATAAAAGATAGCAACTCTAATAATGCTATAGAGAGCGATAGTTAGGGTAGTAATAGTAATACTACTAGCGATAGCTCTAAGGAGGAGAGCGAGGATAATAATAATAACGACGAGGGTATTAATAATAATAATAAGTAGTAATGCTAGTAGAACTTTAGTGAAAGTGCACTAGACTTCTATAGTAATATAAGGTTAGATACCTATAGGGTTTGCATTGCTTTTATAGGGGGGGGGGTCTTCTCTTAGCGTTTTAGCTATCTTATAGTTAATTAACTTTTCTTATTAATCTATACTACTTATTATCCTACTTATAATATATTTTATACTACTATTTCTTAAATCTAGCGAGGATTTGCAAAGCGTTTGCTAAGTATTCTTCCGGCTCCTAGGTATTATACTCTACTAGCTAGCCTTTTTACTTAACTAAATATAGGGGGCCTATTAGCGCTTCCCTCTATAATATAATATCCTTAACTTCCTATTCCTCAGGGTCTTCTTTAAGGTCTAGGAGCTGCCCCTTAATAAGCTTTTAGCTATACTATAGCTTAAGTAGAGTAATAGAGAAGATATTATACGCTCTACTATACTTCTCTAGGAGTTATACTCTATAGGTATTAGAGCTTATAACTTCTATAATTAGTATAAGAATAAATCTTAGGGTAAGCTTTTGCTAACCCTTTGCGAAATAGAAGTTCTTTATTAAGAGTCCTATAATATCTCTAATATTATATAATTACACTTTTCTTCTAATATTTGTATTCTTAGCTTATACCTTAGTTATATATCGCTAGGTCTTAGCTATTCTTTAGCAAACCTCTATTAGCTTCTTAAGCCTTTTATTAACCCCTTAGGTCCTAATCTTCATATTTAGCAAGTAGTAGTTAACTATTCGAGGGTAGTATCTTATAAGGGCTTTAAATAGGGATATACTAATAGTAGTATATTTGCTATTATTATATAAAAATTCGGCTTTAACTAATTATATTGCCTATTAGTTGCACGAGCCTTTGCTAAATTTTATAAGATATATAGTTAAGGTTTAATATATTCTTTCGGTCTAGCTATCTATCTATAGATACTACGCAATAGAGATGCGCCCTTTTATATCTTAGGCCTTAGTCTAGTCTCGCTAGAATTAGCTAGTAATTAGTTTATCTCAGTTATTAATAATAACTTCTAGCATACTATATTAGCACTTAATTTCTTAATATAGGATCCTCGCTAAACCTATAGCATCTAGTTGCTTATTTATTACTAAGAACCGTGCTACTTTAGTTATCTAATATATAATTACTAGGATTATATTATAAGTAACTCCGTTATCTTAGTAACTTTCTAGTAAGCTAGTTAAGAAGTCTAAAGAAATCTATTAGAATAGGTATACTAGTAGTTCTAGTATTTATACTAGCTTATATAGCTTATGCTATAGTACGCGCGCCCCTTAGCAGCATAGGCACTTAGCGATATATTACTATATATCTTCTATTAAATATAGCTAATAAAACTTTCATAAGATTAGCTTAGCTATCTTATTTACTCCTATATACCATAATCTAGGCATATTATAGTAGTTCTTTAGGATTTTATAGTAGAGGGATCCCTCTTCTAGGATAATAAGTCTTCTTCTAAACCAAAGGATATTATTCTTATTAACTTAGTATCCTTAGTATTCCCTAGTATCCTAGCGAACCTTAGCTATAATATCTCTATA
>JAOQIF010000147.1:0-42759 GCA_026260285.1 Colletotrichum sansevieriae
TTCTAATCTACTTAGATATAAGGGAATAGTATACTAAGGACCTCTATACTATTTTATACTACCTAAGGGCTACTAAGCTATTTATAAAACTAAAGAAGTGCAACTTCTACTAGATAGAAGTAGATTTTCTAGGGTTCTATATTACCTAAGATAGCATTAGGATAGACCTAGATGGAGTCCGAGCAGTTATTAAATAGCTAGTACCAAAGTCTTTTAGAGATATCTAAGTATTCCTTAGTTTTTATAACTTTTAATATAAGTTTATTAGAAGATATTCTCATATTGCAGCCCCTATAACTAGCGCGCTCAAGAGAACCTAGAACGGCACGAAGTTAGGAGCCTTCACCTAGATAGGTGAGATATAGATTATATTCGAGATACTTCGGAGAGTATTCGCTAAAGCCCTAATGCTAAGATACTATAACCTAACGTTAGAAACTAGGGTTAAGACTAATATATCTACTTAAGTAGTATCTAGTATGCTTTTGCAGAAATATAGCATAGTTTAGCACCTAGTAGCTTTCTAGTTAAGGAAGCTCTTAGATATAGAGAAGCGCTAGGCTATAGGGTAATAGTAACTCCTTATTATTATAGAAAGTTTAGATTACTAGGCGTAATACTTATAAGGACTTCCTGAGAAATTCGTAATACTTATAGACTATATAACACTAAAAGGAGTACTTGCTATGCTTATATAGGATATTTATAGAAGACTCGCGCAATAGGTTTACTACCTATTAGTATTTAACTTTAAAATCTAGCATAAGTTAGGGGTTATTAATCTAGTAGATAGACTATTATAACGCCCTAACTACGTAGTAGAAGATACTAAGGTATATAATATACTTCCTACCTTTAGAAAGAAACTTAGGCTTATTAGCTAGCTTTTAGCAAATATTTACTAGTATATTACTAAGCTTAAAGGAACTATAGTAGTTATAAGAACTTATACCCGAGCTGTCTAGCGAAGCATATAAGAACCTTGCTAGAGGGCTAGCTCTAAGGTTAAGGGATCCTTACCCTTAAGTTAGCACTACCCTATAATAGGTACTAATAAGCTACTATGTATAAGTATATATATTAGCGCTATTACCCGCACGAAAGCATATGCAGGTGCTACGCTAACTACTCTACAAGAGAATAGCGATAGGCCAGAGGACTCAGGGGGAGCTAGGGTTATTATACCGGAATAGTATATCCTACGTACTATAATAAGGGAGCTTATTTAAGATAAAATAGCTTATATACTATAACTAAGCGCAGATCTCGAATAGATAGTTAAGGAACTGCAGGCTAAAGACCCCTTCTATAGAGATATTATAGCTAAGGTTCGCTAAGATACTAGGGAATACTAAGGATACCGAGTTAATAAGAATAACATCCTTTAGTTTAGAAGAAGACTTATTATTCTAAAAGAGGGATCCCTCTGCTATAAAATCCTAAAGAATTTTTATAATACGCCTAGATTAGGGTATATAGGAGTAAATAAGATAGCTAAGCTAATCTTATAAAAGTTTTATTAGCTATATCTAATAGAGGATATATAGCGAAATATTACTAAGTACCTATACTACTAAGGGGTATATATACTATAGCATAAGCTATACGGGCTATTATAAACACTAGAACTACTAGTATACTTATTCTAATAGATTTCTTTAGACTTCTTAACTAGCTTATTAGAAAGTTACTAAGATAATAGAGTTACTTATAATATAATCCTAGTAATTATATATCAGATAACTAAAGTAGCACGGTTCTTAGTAATAACTAAGCAACAAGATGCTATAGGTTTAGCGAGGATCCTATATCAAGAGATTAAGTGCTAATACGGCATGCTAGAGGTTATTATTAGTAATTAAGATAAACTAATTACTAGCTAGTTCTAGCGAGACTAGACTAAGGCCTGAGATATAGAAGGGCGTATCTCTACTGCGTAGTATCTATAAACGGATAGCTAGACCGAAAGAATATACTAGACCTTAACTATATACCTTATAAAGTTTAGCGAAGGCTCGCGCAACTAATAGGCAATATAATTAGTTAAAGCTGAATTTTTATATAATAATAGCAAATATGCTACTATTAGTATATCCCTATTTGAGGCCCTTATAGAATACTACCCTCGAATAGTTAACTACTGCTTACTAAATATAGAGATCAGGACCTAAGGGGTTAATAAAAGGCTTAAGAAGCTAATAGAGGTTTGCTAAAGAATAGCTAAGACCTAGCGATATATAACTAAGGTATAAGCTAAGAATGCAAACGCTAGAAGAAAAGCGTAATTATACTATATTAAAGATATTATAGGATTCTTAATAAAGAACTTCCGTTTTATAAAGGGTTAGCAAAAGCTCGCTCTAAAATTTATTCCTATACTAGTTATAGAAGTTATAAGCTCTAATACCTATAGAGTGCAACTCCCGGAGAAGTATAGCAGAGCATATAATATCTTCTTTATTACTCTACTTAAGCTATAGCATAGCTAAAAGCTTACTAAGGAGTAGCTCCTAGACCTTAAAGAAGACCCTAAGGAATAGGAAGTTAAGGATATTATATTATAGAGAGAAGCGCTAATAAGCCCCCTATATTTAGTTAAATAGAAAGGCTAGCTAGTAGAGTATAATACTTAGAAGCCTGAAGAGTACTTAGCGAACGCTTTGCAAATCCTCGCTAGATTTAAGAAATAGTAGCCTAAGTCGTATTATAAGTAGGATAACGAGTAATATAGATTAATAAGAAAAGTTAATTAACTATAAGACGGCTAAAATGCTAAAGAGAAGACCCCCCCCCCCCCCTATAAAAGCAATATAAACCCTATAGGTATCTAACCTTATATTACTATAGAAGTCTACTGCACTCTCGCTAAAGTTCCGCTAGCACTACTACTTATTATTATTATTATTACCCTCGTTATTATTATTATTATTATCCTCGCTCTCCTCCTTAGAGCTATTGCTAGTAGTACTGCTATTACTACCCTAACTATTGCTCTCTATAGTATTATTAGAGTTGCTATCCTCTATAGCTAAGGACTCATCCTCCTCGCTATTATAAACCTAGTACTGCTAAGCTATTGCTAAGGCGTTGCTAACCTTCTTCTAAGAATTTAGTTAAAGCGCAGGACTATTACTAATAACTTCGAAGATAGCAATAGGAGCTTAGTAATAAGCATTATAAAGTATATAGGAACCTTAGACCTTTAGAAGCTCCTATAAAAGAAGTATAGATATATAGATATTACTCTTTAAAAGCTATGTTATTAGGATATTAGCAAGCTTATTAAGAAAGGTAGCCTATTTAAAGATATAGGTCTTATTATATAAGTAAGTAGGGAGAGTATTATTAAGCTATATTATAATCTCCTTAACTAAAACCTTATTCTTAGTCTAGTAAGCTGCCTATAAATATATATTAGATTAATAAAAGAGCAAGACTAACTATAGAGTAAAACCTACCTCAAGCAAAACCTATAGATATACCTAGGTATATAAAGCTATACTCTCCTCGATGCTTATAGCGAGGAGCTAGTTCTTATAGTTCTTAGAACTAGGCTTAAGACTAGCGGGGTTTACTAACTAGTTATAGAGGTATTAGAGAAGCTCCTGCCCCTGCTCTATAGCTATAAAGATATAGAAGATCTCGCGCTATTAATATTAACTAGTAGTAATTATATAGATACGATGCTTAACCTAGTTCTAATAGAAACGAGTAGTACTAATAAGATAAGTAGGAATCTAGAAATAGGAAAAGTTAGCCTATACCTCTACCGAACGATCGCTAAACTCACCCTATAGCACTTAATACTACGAACCCGGTATAACTCGCACGTATAATTACTATTATATCGATAGGTATAGATAACCTAGGTATTCTTAGGGAGCTATAGCATATAGCTAACGCAGGGTTCGCTACTACCCGCCTAATTACGCTAATAGTTGCTACTACTAAGTTCGGTCTTAATAGGGCTATACTTAGCGAGAAGTTAGCTAATAAGGCTCTTGGCGCTTATGATATTTAAGGAAGTATTAAAAGATAGAAAGGGTCTATAAAGGCTCGATAAAGGGCTTAGATAATATGAAAATAGTTATTAAATAATATAGTATAATAAGGAGGGAAAAGAACTAACCCTAGGGTAGGAAAAAGCTATTATTTTATAAATAGCTAAAGAGACCTTGCTAAATTATTATAAAGGTAAATATAACTTTAGATAGCAAAGAATAGCAGTTACTTACTATAGCAGGTACTACCTACCAGGAGATAGATATAGTGAATTAGTAGTAATAGTTGCTATCCGACCTACTTAATAGCCTCGTAATATACTTATTTAAAAGGGGGATAATAGGATGAAAAACGAAGTTATTATAAGGGTATAATATAAGAAGGTGCTCGCTAGATAAAGGGCGAATAGCAGGAGAACTAAAACGAAGCTATTATAGGGATAACTACCCTCTTTTAGAAGGAAATAATAGGATAAAAAACGAAGTTATTATAAGGGTATAGTATAAGAAAGTACTCGCTAGATAAAGGGCGAATAGCAGGAGAATAAAAACGAAGTTACTATAAGAATAACTACCCTCTTTTAAAAGGAAATAATAAGATCCCTTTAGAATAGCCCGGATAGAGAGTATAAAAAGGCCTAAAAGGAGAGGAATTATAAGGAATAAGACTATAAGCCTAGCTATTATATCTATAACTCTAAGGGCTCTATTATCTTTTAGTAAATATTTAGCAAATAGTTACTACGCTAGATAATAGTAATAATAAGTAAAGGACCGGGGCCTACCCCGGATAGCTAAGAAGGATAATAATAGAGGGCTAACCCGTAACACCCGATCTTATAGTAAGGACTACTATAATTAGAAGGGGGATAATCATAAGGGACTAGATACCTAGACTAGAGAAACTAGAGATACTTTAGCTAATATAGGCTAAAGGGATAGAGAGGCTTATAGGTCTAGAGTATAGAACCCTTATAATAAAGACCTAGCGAATACTTACTAAAGGCTAGAAATAAAGCATCTTAGAGGAAGCAAGCAAAAGTAGCGTAATAATACCGATCCTATCTTTTAGGTGCTTCTGCTATTAGTTTGATCTGACCGTGGCCCTTAGCCCCTCGATACCTTTATAATATAATAGTATATAATTAAGAGAATTTAGATGCTAAAGAGCATAGCCTACATATTATTAGTGCGCATTCAGAACGATAATAGAGCACTTACTATTAATATAGGCATAATATCTAGGATAGATTATAATATAGGCGCGCTAATATATAGTGCTATTATAAGTCTAAGTTAACTATAATTTAAGCTAAGTCCTATATAGAGAGGTGATCCTAAATAGGCTAGAAGGAAGGGGAGGTTAAGGATGCTAATACTAGGGATAAGGGTATAGATAAGGTGCTCATATAGAGGGTACTAGGCAGCTAGGTGCATAGCTAGCATTAGCATTATGCTTCTAGTAGCAACTACGCAGGTAGCATAGAGAGCCCCCTTAAACCCTGAGGATATAAAAGAATTAGCATATTATAAGTTCTAGTAAGGTTAGAGGCTATGCATACTAGGGATGCCTTTATGCTTCATATTAGAGCAGATAACTATAACTATGGATAGGAAGGGGTAGCATGAGTATAATAGCTAAGAAGTATATAGCTAGAATAGTAATAGATATAGATATAATATTTATTAGACCCTCTATATAATTAGCAGATTAGTCTATTAAACGTTAAATATTAGCAAAGGGGTAGTAATATATAAATTAGAGAACTATATTAAGTTCTAGCTATCTATTAGGGTAGTATTATCAGGTAAGTAGCTATCTGCAGGTAGTAAGTATATTATTAATACTAATCAGGGCATATAGTATCCAAAGATATTCCCTATCTTCTCTATAGTAGTAATCATTAGAAAGGCTGCCTATTTAGGGGTCATTATGGTTCAGGGGAGCTCGATGCAGGGAGAAAAGCAAGAATAGGATAGCTAATAGCCTGATATATCAAGATAGGCGCCATGCTAGCTATCATAGTGCACCCCTAACGCTAGGGCTAATGCCCTAGCTCATTCTATTCATATCTTACGCCTACTAATATTAGCACGTTATTAAAATAGCTAATAATTAGCGCGCTAGGGATCAGCGCTATCTAGGTATAATTCAACGCTGCATATTAGGCCTATTAATATAAATATAGAGGGCTGATATACTAATACCAGCTATGAGAATAACCCTAACCCCTCCCTATATAAGCTAGCTAGGGGGCGTGTTAGCATATGAGGTGACTCCTAGCTTTAGCAGTTATCTTAGCATACCCCTGCACTACTATCCCAGGTACCTACTCCTAGCGCGCATGCCCCTCGCGCTAGCACTATATAGCAACGCACCCGCATAGCACTTGCTATATCTAGGTACTCATTAGCCCCTGCTCTAGTATGCTATTCCCTGCTATCCGCAGGATAGCGCAATATCTACAAGGTAACTACAACAGGCCTAGCAACGATACTAGCAAATAGCGCAGCGATAAGTGCTATCTGGCCCTGCGACCCCTAGGTGATAATAGCTAACTTAGCAGGCATAAAGGAGCGAGATATAGAGGGTTCGGAGATGGCATGCTGAAGACGCAGCACTATGGCCATGATGCTATCGGACCTCAACGTGAAACCATTCCAGGCGGCTGCGAGCGCTATAGAGACTCTTATTATTAACGAGGTTCCCTCGGACGCAATCCTGCGTCTCGATCGAATTCGACCACCTTATTACTATCATTATTGCACTACAGACTGCGCCCTGCACTAGCTCGCGAGATCACCCGGACGAAAACGCGCTACGTCGTCTCATTAGACGTGCTCCAAAACTTGAAAACCTCTATATTATCTAGCAATCTGCCCTAGAACCCCCTGAAAAGACCTCTAATTATTCTCTTCTTAGCAGCGACTAGCCCTATATAAATATTAAATATACCCCTGTATACGATCTGGAGATAGCTTTTGCGCATTCCTTATAGGTCTCGCTAGCTAAAGCTGCTATAGAAAGCTAGGCTGCAACAGTTGCCTCGGCGTGCGAGGTTTAGCTGCGCTCGCCTCTCGTTGAAGTATCTATAGAGCCGCCTAACGCAGCTCTAGCAACGAGGAAAGGTATTTCTCGTCCATCCTCGCCCTGTATCGTTGCCTGCGCGTCTGTTGACTGATCTGCGAGGCATTGGCTTCACTAGGAGCGCGCCAACGCCGTTCTTACACGACCAAGCATCTGTCCTTCGACGAGACTAGAGACACTATCCGGGCAGACTGGCAGTTAATTGATAGGCATCTGCAAAATCCATCTCAGGACCCGGCTTGCTTGGGGTCGATAGAGCTAGCGCTCGAGGTGGATTGTAACCCTCACTTGCACCTGAGATGAAGCTCTCAGGTGTCTAATATGCTGAGATGAAGGGATGCATCTTGAGATGGTGTGCATCTCTTCCAGCATCCGGATACAACTGATATCAGGGCGCCTGAAGGAGTTGACTACTTGGAAAAGATGAGAATTCGGAGGAGTTGAATTGTAGCGTATACTGGGTTGAGTCTTTCGCGCTTTTGCGCCAATGTATCCCACTTTGATAAAAGAAGTCACACCACATACAAGGACTTTGCAACACTAGATCAGTCTGTATCAATTTCACCATTCTAATGTTTCTGCTTGGGACGCATGGTTGCCTGTTGGTCAGCAGAGCAGGTCGATATGGACGCGGGCGGTCCCTGGAGCTGGTATCCGATAGTCTCCCTGGCCGTAGTATCACAGCCAGCCACATGCCTCTTAACACGTCAGTGAAGGTTACTCGCGGCGGCTCATGCTTTGCAGCAGTGGAGGCGAGGTTAAAAAGGGCCAAGGAGGGGCAGTGATGGGACCATCTGAACGGGCAGAGACGGATCATTGCCACTGCCGAGCGGAATTTCTCCGAGCTTATCACTTTCACAGAACACTAAGCATCTATGGACGATAGCATATCTGAGGATAACCTCTTTTGCTGCACAGGCTGCTATTGGATAAGTCTAAACGTTCCTAATAGTCATCTGAGACTTCCTAATTATACTAGGCATACTAACTAAGGGCCTTAATTAAGATATAATACCTCTCTATACTTAATATCATTCTTAAGGTGATTCTTAGCTAGCTATTTTCGTGAAAATCCTTGCCCATAGTAATTGCATTAGAAAGCCTTGTAATGCGTGTTGGGCGATCACCTAGGTGCATGTGGTGATCGCGATCAGTTGTTGAGACCAGCTGCTTACTGAGCGTTCCTTCTGTGCTCCACTGATCGTCCATTTTCCTCATCTTAGCATCACGTGACCTGTTCCGAGTGAGCCCCTGCTGTTCCCATGATCCACTGCTCCTATAGCACATAAAGATGTCCTGTTCTAGCCGCCTGCGAAGCCTAAGTGGGTCATTTAGCTATTATCCTTGTTTATAGGTTATTACAAAGGCCTTAGCTAGGACTAAAAAAGGACTACTACCTAACGAAGGCATCCAGGCGATATATATAGGGAATATAGGTAAGTATTAATATTCCCTATTATCTATATATAGGATTAGCTCTATAATAGCATATGCCCTCTAACTAGCGCTACTAGGTAGAAGCAATATATAATATAGCAGGCTTATGCCTAAGATTAGCTAACCTTAGTTAAGTTATCCTAGCTATAGCTCTACTTATATATAGAAGGGTTTATATTTTCATACTTATGCCTAAAGCAATTAGTATAAATATATATATTATACTACCTTACTAAGCTAGAGGGTATATAAGACTATATTAGCCTAGTGCTTATTATAGATTATAATACTTATAATAACTTATCTTTAGTCCTAATAAATAATAATACTATAACTACCTAGCGCTCGCCTCCAGGTTTCCCTAGAGCTAGCAATAGACTGATATCCTCTAGTAAGAGAGGAATATTTAATATATAGAGCAAGTCTGCCTTAGGGTGCTTCTATAAAGCCTAGTTTATTATCTTATTAAATAGGATTATCCTCTAATACTATAATAGATAATTACTTTTTACTAAGGGGAAGGGCCTAAATCTTCTACCTAGTGAGTATATACTACTAGATATTAGCTTTAAGAGAAAATAAGGAGCTAAAGGTGAAGATCCTATAATTATATATAGTTAAAAAATTAATTTAATATAGTAGAAGATCTTAACTACTAGAGGCCTGAACTCCTAGGCTGCTATAGGGCACTTAATCACTAGTCTTAATATAAAGGGCTAGTTGCGCTAGCTAGCGCTATATAATAAGCTAGTAGTCCAAGCCCGTGGTTAGCTAGAAGACCTCCTATATATGCAATTTTCATTCTGCCTAGGCGTAATGCTAGTATAATAGTACAGATCTTACTATATTAGCATATGCTAATTAGAAAGTCCTTCTCGCTAGTTAGCTATCTCATACCTACTCATAGCACTATACCTAGATAGGCTCTCTGATTCCAGCCTCAAATCACAAGGCTAAATCAAGTTAGTTAATTTTAATAATCTATTTGCTATAGTTAGCAGAGTGCTAAGTAGTATAAAAAGGCTATATCTAATATAGTTAATCTAGGTTATTAAAATGCATTTGCTAACTATTAGCTACCTAATTTTTAAGACTACCTATAATATGCTATGCAAATATAAGAAACTCTAGTTAAGATAATATAAGTTAGTAACTAAGATAAGGTATGCGCTATTATTCTATAGTTCTCCCTAGAAGATAAATAAGTAATATTCTAGTAATTAATTCTTTAGCATGCTTTAGTAGAAGCTAATTAACTCTTCTAGCTAATTCACTTACTAAATACTACTTAAACTAAAAAGAGGACTTCTAAGCTATACTTGCCTCTAGCAAAATAAACCTCTCTATTGTATATTAGCATCTAGCTAGGAATATCTATTACCCTAGTATATATAAGCCCGCTAGCTTAGCTAGTAAAAATAACCTCCCTGAAATCTAAGTACTATAATACTAGGCCAAGCTATATAATACTACTTCTACTTCCTATTAACTTATATACCCTAACCTAGGTAGACCTTGAGGTAATTAAAAGATTAAAGAATAAAATATCTAACGAGCTAATATATATTATTTCCCTGCTATCTAATTTTCATATTATTATTATTAGACTATACTTAACGTATTTAACTACTAAGCTATAGCATCGCCTTGCTAGCTATAAGCTTGCGAGATATTATCTAATAGGCTTATCCCTTAATTATATTATAGATAAGGTTCTAAAATATACCCTATTATACAATAAAGATATTTTATAGCGGTTAGTTGCAAGGCATCTCTATATTAGTTAAGTATAGGTAGATATTTGCTAAATAGTTAATACTAATTATGCTAGGGAAAATTACGTTGGGCTCCTGGCCTATATTAAAAACTTTATAGTATTAGTTATATTATCTCTCAACATAGGCTATTGAGCTTATTAATTACTAGCTAGGAAAAAGCATAGCCTGAGATTCGTTATTAGGCGTTAGTATCTTTATAATAAGTCTAATATATCTATAAAATAGCGCGCAGTGCTATACCCGCTATAAAAGGGTTTTTAGACTCTATTGCATATAGGTTGCTCGCTTTATATAGACCTTACCCTCTAGCTAACCTAGATCTAAAGCTCTATTTATTAATAATACCCTAGTATATATATATAATCCTCAGATTATATTAATAATAGCATATGAGAATAATATAATTAATCTACTAGTACTACGACTAAGAACCTTTAATACTAACTAAACTAGTTAGCCTTTTTTATCCTTAGATGCTAATATGCTTTTTAACTATTATATTTCTTCACTCCCTTATATAACATACTAGTTGAAATGCTTCAGCTAGGGACTATGCTATATAATCAATAGACTAAGAGTAGGAGTACTACTACTTGCTAGAGTTATATTCACCCTAACCTAGCAGCTTTTATTAGTAATAAAATAAGAATAGATACTACCCTTTAGGCGCTTATTAAGTTAGGCGTGATCTTATTTGCTATAGTTAATAGGCATAAGACCTATAAAACTCATCCCTATCTAATAGAGGAAACCATAGCTAAACTTAAACTAGACTATATTAAGTTATAGAAGCAGTAAGTATTACTTATCCTATACTATATAATAACTTAGAAGTATATCAAGCCTAGGTATATTACTCTATATATCTTATACTTACTCTAATAGTCTATAGCATGCTAGTTGCTATAATAATAGTCCTATATCTCTAATATATCTTAATACTAGATAGTAACTTATCTATAGATATCCCTAGCTTTAACCTTATATATAAGATTGATAAGGATTTAGTTCTTACTCTTATAGAAGCTATATGCTTACCTAAGATATTATAGAAAGCATTTGCTATTAATTAGGCCTATGCCTTTTATTATATTAAATAGAGTGCCTATGCTATATCTCATGTTCTAGAGAACTTATATCTCATTTGCAAGTTATTAAAAAAGGAGATCCTATAGCTTAAAGATAAACATATTATAGGTACTACGGATCCTAATGATCTTTAGATATATATAGCAACTAGATTAATAGCTCTATAAGACTGCTTAAATAAGATATAGAGAGAGGCTTTCTCAAAAGCTAAAGAAGTCCTCGCTAGGTAGGAGCCTATTTCCTAGCAGCTAATAGTATAGGTCGTTCTCTTCTAGAAGTACTGCCTCCTAGGCTAAATCAAGTAGTAATAGGGCTTTTTTTATAAGCTATTTACGCTATTAAAATAGCGCTTAAGATTGCAAATAAGTATAATAAGAATAGTCTCTATTTTAATAAAGACTTGCCAAGCTTAGCTTGCTCTTATGCCAATATGCTTTATAAATAGCAATTATTTAATAAAGCTAAGAAATACCTCTAATAGAGCCTATAGAATTCTAACCTCTCGTTTTAGTTATTTTTATAGATCTAGGCTTTACTAGTTAAATATCTCTTTACTAAAGGTTATAAGATGCTAATTAATAGCATATATTATGAGGCGAGAAAGATACTTAAGAACGCGAAGAATCTATATCAAAAGCTAGTTTATATTAAATCTGAATATATCTTATAATTCAACTAGCTAAGAACTTAGTTAATAGTAAGAAAGATCTCCTTTATTTAGGGAGACTATGCTAGAGCAGAGTATTGCTTCTAAGAAAAAATAATTAATAAGTTTAAGAGGATAAATAGGCATGCTGCTATAGTTATTATTATATCTATAATCCATATGCTATATTGATTATTAGAAGCAGTTAATCATGATCCTGAGGTGCAAATTAACTGAGGGAAGGTACTTAAATAATTAAATAAAGAGCTAGGAATACTAAAGAATATAGTAGACCTAAATAGTATAAGATTCTAGATTCCAGGGTTATATAAATAGGAAGAGTAGTTAAGAACCCAAGATCTCAGTTAATAAAGCTATCTCTAGGATCGCAGTAGTTAAAATATGGATTAAATACATAAGATCCTATATATAAAGCCTTTTAGGTTGCTTAGGAGGCACCAAAACATATGCAAAGCTAAGAGTTAAACGCCAGCTGCTATTATCCACAGCCCATAAGGAATATGCATATCATAGTCTTCCTGCAGCTTTCGCCTCAATACCTGAGAAGGAAGCCAGGGACCTTTCAATGCTGGTAGTGTTTTTTCACGCTTAATAACGCTGCGTTATCAATAACAGAAGGTTTCTTGAAAACACCTCAGAGGTCTCGCGTGCCAGGCCCCTCATAGCCTCGAAACCCTATATCCTAATATAACCAGGGTTATGCTATACTATAGTATTCTAGCATAGGCAGTATCAGCATACTAATATAGATTAGATGCTCACGCTATAATCTCCTAGCTAGGAGGTAGCAGGTTAGGAACTCGATTTCGTAGCTCAATCTAAACCTCTTGACCATAAATCTAGCTAAATATATATAAGAACCTGCTAAAGGGCTATATTACGCCTGGGATATCTAAGTCAGCCTATTGCAACCCTGGATAGGATGAGATTCTAGCGCTCTAGAGATATAGCAAAGCTATATAAGAACGTAATAACACATAAGAAGCGAGCTAGCACCCCTCGAGACTAATATAACCCACGCGAGAGTGCTTGATGCAGCTAGGGAGACCACTATGCATATATTAGCAAGCCCTTGAGGCATTTAAAAAGTGCTATACATAGGTGAACTGCAGGCGGTGCTAACTAGGGAGCAACTATATTATAACCTATTATAGTCTATTATATTAATAGAAGAAAGGAGTCTATAAATCTAGGGATCTTATTAGTTATTAAGACTTTTAACTATATCTCTAAATTTAAGCCTGCTAGTAGCTGCAATATAAGATCTCCTCTAGCTACTTCTTATTACGCCTGCCTTTATATAGCTATTACTTAGCTTTTAAGTTTATTAAAGATACTAGCATTCTTCATATAAGGTAGAGCGAGTCTCTGATAATCTCCTTAATTGCTAAGTAATAAGCTATAGTTAATATGTTAGATAACACGACTAGCATAACCACAACTAGCCTAACCACGACCCCTTCCACCCCTTCGCTGCCAGGAATATTAGATATCACTACTATCCCTGGCGAAAAAGAGACGTTGCAGATCTAGGGCATAATATTAGATATTAGTTATAGCAGTTAGGTCAGGGGAATAGAAGAGGCTTTCGTAGTTTGAGGGCCTAGTATATCAGAGATTATAGGCAATGAGCAAACCGCGTAGTGGTACATCCTCCAAAGCCGACGAACGTCACAACACGTGACCGAGGTGAAGTGTGAGCCTCTTTGTCAGCTGCCCCGCAGACAAACGGGACTCACGAGACGGCAACCCAACGATTCCTCGACTATTCCAGTCATCCGCCGTGCCGTCTTCGTCAGTCACACCAGTCAACATGGACCCTTATATATCGTCATCGTCCCAGGTGGTATAGCGGGTCGATAGCAGATCAAGCCTCAACACGCATATTCAGCCTGCCCACTTTGCTAACGACGTTCGAGGTCAGCCGGGTAGCAGCGACGGGCGACTATCAACTACCCTCACACTGCCTAGTCAGTATATCAAGGCAGCTTATAGCAAACGTCCCGCGCCAGACGCCTGCAAACCTGCCCCTCTGAAGCAACGCTAAGTCGATGAACTAACGATTCCTATCATCCCTGGATATATAATAGGCGAGTACAGAAGGGCTAATAGCGCGCAGCCTGGGCTGCTTCAGGGCAGCTAAACAGCGAACATAACACTAGATATATGAAACAACAGGATCAGCTAGACTATTCCAAACACTAGGAGGGACTATTAACTATAGCATTAGCATATGCTTAGAAATCTAGTTGCATCAGATAGAGGTGTTCTATGCTATAGTATAACTAATAAGGAGATCCTAGCTAATTACCCGCCTCTCTAAGCTAAAAACCCATAGTTTTAACTTACTTCCTAATTAGATACTAAGATTACTAGATAGGAATAACTAGTTATAGTTGCCTATAGCTTGCCTATCTAGGGTTAAAAGAATAACTAAGTTAACTTAGCGGATTATACTAGCCCCTCCCCTGAAGCTAGCTAAAATATAGCTCCTAGCATACTACTAGGAGAATCCAATATCACCTCTATACTAGGTATAATATAGATAATTATATTATAAGAGCTGCTAGCAAGCTCCTAGCTATTAGCTAGGCAAATAATAATAGCTAGGCATGTAATATCTTCTTCGACTACAATAAGTCTAGTATTACTATAGATATAGTAGCTAAGATCAGAGCGCTATAGCTTACTTTAGGGATTACTACTTATCACAGCCCTAATAGAGATACTACTATCTTATTAGTCAATAGGAGTAATATTAACTAAATGCCTAAGGGGGATAATAAAGGTTGCTTAGTATTTCAAGGTAATAAATAATTTTATAATATTTATTAACTATATTAAGAATAATTTATATATCTTTCCCTTCCATAATACTAAAATAGCTTGCTAATACTAATAGGTCCTCTCTATAATATATATGCTCCTTGAAAATAAGGTCCTATATTTACTAGTAAGACCCCACCCCAACTTCCGAAACACCCCCACTTCTGAAACGCATTAAAAACCGCGTTTTCGCATGCTCCCCTCCACATATCTATAACTTCATCTTCTTCGTTCTTAACTACTATAATCGATATTAATATTTTTAAAAATACTACTATGCTCTAGATAGCTATATATAACGAGAGCGACGTCGCTATAGCTATTGCAGCTATGCATAGCAGTAAATCCTATTAGCAAGCCTCGAGAGAATAGGGTATGCTATATCCTACTATTTATCGTAGAATTAATAGCGAGGGGCTTAAGAAAAAAGCCTATATAGGCTAGCAACGTATCTTAGCGCAGCAGGAAGCCTCTCTTGCTACATAGGTTCTCACGTAGGTATCGTTAGGCTTCGCTCCGAACTACTAATATATCTGAATCTTCGTGACCCGGATCCTCCGCGCTAGTAGCAATACTTAACTCCTTAGCAGGAAGTAGATAGAGGGCTTCCTGCGCTATAACTTATCCTATAAGATAGTAAGGGTATAGAAGATAGATGCTAAACGTGTGAAATATATTATAATCGATAGTATTAAGTCGTTCTTCGAGATCTTCTAACTTCTAGCTATTAAGATAATCCCGATAAGCCTCAGATAGAATATAGATAAGATAGGCATTACTAAGGGCTTATAAAAGGATTATTTAGTAATAGGATACGCTAGGAAGCCCTTGGTATTTATTCAGAGCAATAAAAACCGCACCTAGATAACGATTATTAAGTATATCTCTGCTACTAGCGTATACTTACCCCCCCTCGTTATCTTCAAGGGGAAGACCGTATAGTAGTAGTAGTTCCCTAACGATCTATAGGAGTTTAAGAAGTAGTAGTTTATATTATTAGTAAATAGCTAGATATCGAACGCTATTAGTCTTAAGTAGTTAGATAAGATATTCATACCGGGGACTGCTGCTGAGGCGAGGAGACTATAATCTAAGCATCTGCTAGTTATTAATAGCTATAGCAGCCACGTTTCTAATGATTTTATATAGCGATGCTATATATATAATATTTACTTAATATATCTACCTATGCACTTATTGCACGTTACTCAGCTACTCGATATATTAGTTTTCTCACCTCTAAAGGCGTCGTATAGGTATTAACTAGTAGATCGGAACTTCTAGCTGAATTCAGTACCGATCAGCAAGTAGAACTTCTTTTAATACTATTTATACGTAAGATCTAAGGCCTTATAATTATATATTATTAAAGCGGGATAAGTAGCAATAGGACTATAGCCTATTAACGTCACTAAGCTATTAATAAGCAAGTTTATCTTCACCCTAGCCCCTATAGACGTTCCGAGAGCGCTACTATAGAAGGAGGTAGCTATAGATAATTAGAACGTTGTTACGACTCTAGAAAGTATTATAGTTAAAACACCGAAGTCCTCTGCTGATTTGCTGCAGTTTAAATAGCTATTTTATAACAGCTTGTAGTTAGAACCGAGGGCTATCAATCTAGTAGTACGTATACTATTTATTAAGAAGCTAGGTAAGCGTCTAGACCTTAATAATATATCTAGCGCTAATAATTAATAGATAATTAAGTCTCTAAGAGCTTAAGTCGAAGTACTATAGCTAAAAAAACGAGCTAAAGTCAAGCTAGATATAAATAAACGCTTCGTAGTAATCGAATAGATAATTAAGAAGATATAGGAGGTATAGAATAACCCAAATCGAGCGAAATCGGTATTATCTAAAAGCGAATTATTAGATAATAAAGAGAGTATTAAATTATGTATTTTCGTTGCGGATTGATCGAGATATTTAGTAATATATAAAAATATAATTATCATAGCGAGGGTCAAAATGCATCGAAAGTGCTGTTTCGGAAGTGGGGGTGTTTCGGAAGTTGGGGTGGGGTCTTAATATGCCTTCTAGTTATAGTAGAGGCCTTTAGCAGCAAGCTAGCTATTAGACTGCAGAGGTAGAGGTTAAACTCTACTCAATTCCACTCTAGCTATCTCTGCTAGCATACAAATAGCTTCGCTTAGTTGGAGCTCCTCTCTAGGGAACCTGGAGGCAACCACGATAGAAGGCTTTTCTAGAGCAGTCACGCCTGAGCTATGTATAGCTACCGGCGTTTCCCCTTCAAGAACTGTAGTCTCTTTGGGGGCTGGTTCGCGAGTAATGTCCGTCGTTATAGATGCTTCTGTGGACTCGCCGAGCTGAAGCTGGTTTGCTTATGCCTGCAGGTGTGAACCGGCGCCATGGATGCTTTATTGCTCGCTCTGCCAATACCAACGGTTTTCGCCCTCCAAATGAGTTAGAAGAAGAAGTCTGTCGTCACATGCTTCTTCAGCCTGGGATTGATATATATTAGCTATCTAGAGTATTCATAGCAGGAGCTAATACGGCCTTCAGAACAATGGGCACCTCTATCATTAGACTATATCTCCTCAAAGGGATACTAGGTAGCTCTGATCTTATATAGGGCGCCGCGCCTGCGAATATTACCTCGTAAGCTACCCCAGATCATGGGAATAATATTTATTAACGAACAATAGATTTCTCGAGGTGAAGTTTTATCTGATTTATGCCTATATGCCCGCGGTATATAAGTTTGTTAAGGAACTCAAATGCTTCAAGGCCGTTTCCCCTAACCTGATCTACTAAAGTCACGTCTCGGGCGCCTAGCAGCAGCCCTTAGAAAGCTCTAGTTAAATCTAACTGCGCGAGCTCCTAGGTAGCTCCGATATGGAATTAGGAAGGGCTCTATTACAAGGCAAATCGAGCGGTGCAGCTAGTGATTAGGGTTCAGGAGGAGTAGATAATCCGGAGCGAGCTCCTGACTAGGACTAGCATTCAAGATAGCAGCTCGATCCTCCTTGCTTGCTCGCAGACGGGCCCCTTGCTATCTTCAGCCGATATATAACAGCTAATTGCCAGCCTGCCGTTCATTTCCCTATGCCTACTGAGGTAGTGGAGTAGAATAGCAACGTGAATACAGGCTGGCTATCTAGCATATAGGTAGATAGGGCTAGCTAGGATCGGGTGGATAGCAATAACCATAACTCAGTCTTAGTAATTGTAAATATACTGAGCTGCCCCTTTAGGTGATTTGTCCGTCAATATTTTATAGAAACCAGTGCGTAAACTAGTCTTAATCCTAGCCGATTTGACAAGCCTCAACAACGCGTCAACTATGCGAAGCTAAAGCCATATAGGCATAGCTAAAAAAGCCAGGGCTAGGACCCCTAGAGGCGACGGCATTAAGGCCTGTAGTGACCTTGCTGACCCCGATGAGGGTTGCTCCGCGTCTCCACTTTTCCTCCACTTTATTGCCAGGACGCTTGCTGTTAGCACTTACATATATTCTACAACTTTTAGGGGGCCATCCTCTCGGATCCTCGGAAGGGCTTCGTGTTCATAGATAGGCATATTCTCTAGCCTATTCGTGGCTATAAAGGCTCGCTACTATTCCCTTTTATATTCATCCTTACCATCGTGAATAATCACACCCTCCATCTTGATATCTTTGTCGCAAATATGAACGCGTTATTTCTCGCGCTCCTATCTAGTTTGGTGTTTGGAGTTGTCGGTGCAACTACTACAGGAAGCGCCCCGCGCCAGTATATACGTCGTCACTACCCAGGGGCATCACTCTCATACTAATATCGCGTTAGAAGTGTCCTGCCCTTTTGAGTCAGAACAGCCTTGCGGGGAGAGTTCTCACCCCGTGTGATAATGGATTTCAGGGTCGACTGGATTCCTACTACTCCGCCAATGCCGCTAATCCACCTCGTTGCATGGTGTTGCCTCAGAGCACAAAGGACGTTGCCATAACTATCCAGATTTTATCTAAACTTGGATATGCATTCGGCATGAGAAGTGGAGCTCATTCTGCATTCGCTAGGTCCAACGGACTTGAGGGCGGCGTTATAGTTGATTTCGGTAAGTCACTGCTTTCAATGGTCTGGCATTTCTAATGCAAGCCAGGATATATGAATTCAACTGTGTATGACCCTTCTACTGGGATCGCTTCTGTTGGGCCTGGGTCCACTTGGGGAGATGTCTACTCTGCTCTGGATCGGTTCGGGGTTTACTACGGGCGGTGGTGTAAGTCGGTCACGATCGACCTTCTAACTTCCCTAAAGACTAACTCTCAGTAGTACTCTTTTCACACCGGTAATAGAGGGTTTGCCTGTGATAACGTCGTTAATATTGAAGTTATGCTTGCTAATAGTACTATTATGAACGCGAACAGGCACGAAAATGCGAATCTCTTGAGGGCTCTAAAAGGGGGCTCTGGAAACTTCGGATTAGTGACAAACATCTCCACTAGTGAGTACCCTGTTACCCCGCTCGCCAACAATTGCGTCATACCCAACCGTCTGACCTCTTTTCTCAGGGGCCGTTCCATCAAACAAGATTTAGGGCGGTATCACGACGTATAACTTGAATAATATAGATAAGGTAGTCGATGCGTATACGAAGCTTATTGACAAAATGGATGACGACCCGGCTAGTCAAGCCATAGTAACCCTTCTCTATGGAAAGGAAGGGTTCAGCCTTGTCTCGGTGCTGACCAACAGCAACGCTAAAAGCACCGCCCCGGCTTTCAATGAATTTATTAAAATTGTAAATATTTCGAGCATAGCTCGCGTGGGATCCGTAGCTGAAATTATTCCGGAGTTTACCAGTCCGACTCCCCTCGGTCTATAGTATATCTCTTTTGAAGCTTTGAGGAAGCTTCACGACTAACCATAATATAGTACTAACTAGAGGACCGCCACCGCCTTGCATGATTAATAACTGATATATTTCATTCTCTGCACTATCAAGATTAATATTAATCAGATGCAACTCGCCGCGCTATCTTCGAACTTCGAGCTGCTCACTCAGTTCCAGCTAGTAACACGGTTAATAGTGGCTCGTAGCGCTGAACAAGGTAGCAACGTACTTAGCCTGGAGCGGGTGGTCGCGGACAGGCCGGCTCTCATATGGCTGCTTGCTCTAATAGTGGACACCGCAGAGAACCAGGAGCGAATCTTACCTTTGTTACTCCAATTGGAACGTAATATCAACCGGTATGCTAATGACAAAGGGACTTCAAGGCATTGGGAGTTTTTGAACTATAGCGGCCTAGGATAGAATCCTATCTTAGATTATAGGAAATTGGAGGTTGATTTTATGAGAAGTATTTCACAGTAATACGAACCACAAGGTGTTTTACAGCGTTTGCGAAAGACAGGTTTCCATATTCCCTTATAGAATACACTCATAGCCAAGAGGCCTGAAGGTAGAACAGGGTATTAATTCGCTAGTTCTGTTCGCAGTAGGAGACTATTACTAGGCGGTAGGCGGATCTCTTTTCACCTAGCTCTAAATAGCAGCGGAATGACGTTCCAAGTCATATCTCTCAATTCATATATTTCGGGCAGTCATATAAATAGCATCCGCAGAACTGAAGAAATTTGCTTCCTATCGTAGAGACTCGGCTTCGAATGCCCAATATGGCCTGTGTGCAGCGCCCTAGGGGGTTTGCGCTCCAGGGTCTAGGCCCACCATGCTCTTTATATGGTCTGATGTTGGGGTGTAGCCCTCAAGGCCTACTGTGTTTCTCTTGAGCCCTGAGACATGTCCCTTTTAGTTCCCGCCAGGGGGGCCCAACCGGAAAGTGCCCTCAGTACCCATAATACAAAGCCACCAATAGAGGGCTAGTAGAGAAGGAATGAGGGCCTCACGAGGCTCGTAATCCCTCCGTATGCCGTCTTCAGGGGGCTCTCTAGAGGCCCTCAGAGGCCCTCGAGCAAGCCAGAGGCCAGCGTTCCCGCTACTTATCATAGTACCTATTCCACGGCTACCTCTGTGGGACGTCGAGGTCGCTAAAAGGCATATATCTCGGGGCTCAAGGAGATGGAAATAAGGAGGCTTCTAGCGTAGAATGATGGTCTTTTCGATTCTTATGACAAAAGCCTTCAAAATCAAGGTTGTTCAGGGATGGCTAACGGTCCTCAAGAGGGTTTTGACACACCAAAGCAGGATTATTGGCGGGATGATGCGCGCAATCCCACAGAAATAGACGACCACCGCTGTTTAGAACTTGTTCTTTCAAGATGAAAATAGTGGGCTCACTGCTTGTTTTTGAACACTAACATTCCCCTGAAGAGTCTATCTCGTTCCCGAGTTGCTTGTTTTCGGGGGTGAGGCAGCCAACATAACTCTATGTGCAGATTATATCGTGTAGAGAATAGCGTTAGCCATCGATCTCACTGCCCGCGCCGCGACAACAATCAGTAGTCCCAAATCTGCAAATATTCGTCGGGAAAAGCGACCAGTTAGCCATAATGCGCAATCCGATTGGGGCGGTTGGCTCTCAATGATTTGTTCTGCTACCCCTGAATATGGGCAGCAGAGTCACTATTATTGCTCCGCACCACGATCATTAGTGAACATAGACACTCCCCTGAGGACTCTATCTCATTCCCATATAGGCTATTTAAGCGGATCCACCTTAAATTGCTTATCTTCAGGGGAAAGGCAGCTAACACAACGAATATCTTAGTCTATCTGCGCGAAAGGCATCACTCTCTATAGCCTCCGAGGTATAGGCAACAGGTCTCTGCGCCATTGCTGGCATTTGTAATACTACGTGCGTTAGCTGCTTTACTATATTCAGGCTGCATATGGCATCCCTTGGCAGAGCAGCGGTGCCACAGGGACCCATAGCGAGAAATCAGCATGGAGGGAACAACAACCTGGCTATAATGACCCTGGAGCAACATAACTGGAGTCATGGACTGGTAGCACTAGCTAGCTGCTCTGATTTGAGCAATGCAGCGCTCCGAGGTCCCTGATCAGCCAATATCCGCCTGCCTAAACCAGCGGAGCAGCGTCTCCGCAAGTGCAATCAAGTCAATTTTGACCCCCCAACTTGTTAAATTGGCTATTTCTTTTGGTGTTTTTGATTACTTAGACTACTTATAATTAAAATAAATTAATCGCTATATAAAAATACGTTATAGCTATATATAAAAATTCATAATAATCCTATTAACCCGAAATTATTACTAGGTAGTATAATCCCCCTCTTTAGCTAGTTCTTCGCTAGTTAGAGTCTCTCTATAGTACTAGGGCTTATCGCGAGCCTCTGCGAAGTAAGGGTTAACTTAGCCTAGCTAAAAGCCCTCTCGCAGTCGGCAGATATCTTTAGTTTAAGGATAATAAAAGTAATAATATATATAGATAAAAAGTATAAGATAAGATGCTAAATATATTTTATAAATAGCGTCTAATCCTAATAATACTTATACTATTCGATTTATTGCAATTACTTCTATACCTCTAAAGATTTTAAGAGAGATTAGCTACTAACTATTATTATAAGGGCGTTCTAAAAAGCCTCATTAGAATATATAGTAATCGAGGGGTTAGTAATAGTAGCATGTTTCAGTGGCTAGGCATGTCTAAATAAATAGGGGCCCGACCGATCTATAGCCTCCTATTAGCTAGATTATAAGATATCAAGTTAGTTAAGTTAATCGGAGGGGGTTGAATTAACTACTTGAGGGATGGAGATAGCCTCACTTTGACTGATTGGGTTGAATAGTTTGTCAATCCGATTGCACTTGCGGAGACGCTGCAGCGGAGTGCTAGTCTGCAAGCATCAACCACCTCTTGGGCTGCCCCTGATGCTGTAGTTACCCCTCCCCGATGTCCGCCAGCCTGTCCCAGCAGCATCAGTCCCAGCCCATGAGGAGGCATGTTGCTACTAGTTAATAACTAGCAGTCCCACACAAGCCCCTTTCCAAATGCGCCAGAGCGCCTGCATCTCTCCCATCAGCAGGTGCGAGCTGCTTATAGTCTAACTTAGCATAAGGGGCAACCTCAGCTAAGCCTAATGCTAGGTTGCGCGGGATGCAGCTACTCCCCATCCTAGAAGATATGCTAATGGAGATTGAGGTAAGCTATTAGTCATAATATGCTATAGGTATTAGTAGCCTTGGGTTAGCTGCCCCTTTGCTAATATGCTATGCTAATACAGAGCTGCATTTGCTAATAGAAGGGCTTTAAGTCTAGCAGACCCTGCTAATGCTATCTATAGCAGCAGGATCAGCATCTGGATGCAGTTAGAAGACCTCCATAGGGCTAGCATATACTTATCTAGGGCAGCTGCTCTCCTACTAAGAAACAAGCATCCTATGAAGATAGCTTTTTATATTTAATTAACTCTATTATCAGAAGGTTCTATTGAGAACATAGTAGTAAGCCTTCTACTCCGCATGTATTATATTACAGTCCTAATAGATATACTATAAGACTATGTATGAAATCGCAGGAATCATAGTCTATAGTAGTAGCATAGCACCTTAGCTAGACCACTACCCTGTTCAAGGCCCCTGAATGCCAGCCTGTTCATCACTTGCTATGCACCTCAGCCTAATGAGACTAAGACCACCAACAGGAGGTAATACTAGAAAAAAGACAAATCCAGAACTTATATCTATTATATGCAACAAAGCTACTAATCTGCAGGCTATAAGGCTAGTATGTATATATATGCAGTTGCAGGATTTATATCTCATCACCTGCCTGCCTATATATATTGCACTACTACTGCTTTAATTAAGAAGGCGCTATCTTCTCTTCCCTTTACTATAAAAGCATAATAGCATATTTAAATTCCTATAGTTATGTTATTACTATATCTTCTATAAGTTATTAGACTTAGTTAATAGATAAGAAGCTATTAATATCTAATTATATTTTCTTAGGGGATTAGCGCTAATAGCTTATACTTGCTGCAGAGCTCATCGCCCAGGTACTCGAAGTGCATTATGCATAGCTAGCAGCGCTGCTGGGTTCTGATATAGATAATGCACCAACGGGACATAATATATCTCTTGTGAGAGCAGCGAAATTCGCGCTGCGTATAGTTGCACATTTTTACTTGTCTGGGGGAGGAAAGATTGAGCTTCCAAAATGCATTGAAGGGCAGCCATCTACTACGTGCCGAGCATTTTAAGAGTACGCTGAGCTGCTCATTTCTCGCATGCCGCTGCTGGTTAGTGTTTCCAGCGATTGAGATCCAGTGCAGGGAGACAAGACGCAACCCAACCGATCAACGCGGTCTGGGCCCCTCAAGACCGGGCGAGTCAAACGCAAGGTAAGCCAAGCCCCAAAAGCAAGATCGACATGCCTGCCAAGGCCTTCGCTAAACCACCAGAGGACGCGAGGATGGATAATTCCAAGCCTGCCCGACCGGATATAGTGGATGGATGTGTGTGCATAGCTTCAGCTATAGCGAGCCAGCCATTCGTCCTATCGGGCGGGCATGGAGCGATCATCGCGATCTTGACCCTGCTACATTGCGGAGTTGTTTGCGGGAATAGTACGGCAGCCTGCAGGACGCACTGGGTCAAAATTCAATTGATTAATAGGTGTATAGTATGAGGGGTAGAAATTACCTAATATAGCTAGCAGTCCCGCTTTAAAGTGTTATCAATAAAGTGTGAGTAGCTAGAAATTCTAGGTAAGCAGGAGGTCTATGCCCCTAGGGCCCTGCTAAAGTCTGACTCCCGGCTTATACCCGCAGTAGTCTTCCCCCTATATTTACAGCGCTTAATAGCGCCTACCCTACCTAATTGCCCTGCACCTAACTGCCCTAACTGCCTTAACTGCCCTGCACGTAACTGCCCTAACTGCCCTGCCCTGGCTACAACTGCCCTGCACCTAACTGCCCTAACTGCCTTAACTGCCCTAACTGCCTTAACTGCCCTGGCTGCAACTGCCCTGGCTGCAACTGCCCTGGCTGCAACTGCCCTGGCTGCAACTGCCCTGGCTGCAACTGCCCTGCACCTGCCTTAACTGCCCTAGCTGCAACTGCCCTGGCTGCAACTGCCCTATGCGTAACTGCCCTACCCTGCCCGTACTTGCCCTTTTCGCTCTAGACTCGCGCAAGTGCCTCGCCTAGTAATTATTAGCCAATCAGAACCCTTAAAAAGCCTCCCCTTAGGTGTAGGCCTATTAACCCAATGTGGAAAGAATTCAATTTTGACCTAGTGCGTCCTGCAGGCTGCCGTAGAATAGATGAGAAGCAGGCAAGCAGATGATCCCCTGAACAACGGAACAACAGGGCCGATGTCGAGCAGCAACTGCTGAGGGGCCTGAGCGCACCTGATCATCTCGCAGTATTTGTACGTGCTATGGCCACCTGCTTGCCTGCCTCTTGCAAGCATGGGGCTGCTCAGATCTTTACGCTAGCTAAAGCATCTATGGCCACCCCTTAGCCGCCAAGAGCGATAGTCCGGCGCTTACTATACCTAATTTGGGCGGAGGACATGTCCTCCGCCTAGATCAGGACTAGCGTGATCTCTCGCCCACCCCCTGACAGGGCTTAGAGTGCGCTAACTGCTTCAGGACGGAGGACATGTCCTCCGCCTAAATTTGGCCTAGCGACAGTAAACTCCAAACACACCCCTCCATCACGCCACTACTGCATAGTATATCAGCTTCTAACCCCTTCAGGACGGAGGACATGTCCTCCGCCCAGGAACAGCATAGTCCATCATCAGCTGCAGTCATCCCTTACTAGGGTTCGGACGCGTACAATGCCTTCGTCCCGAAGTGGCATTCAACAGCTGCCCTAACACCTGCCCTCTTTTCACTCCGTTCACATACTGGTCGACGGTTTTCATCTGCCTTCCAGACCTCGCGCCAGTCATGCAGCAGCCTCACAGCACAACACACGACGCCCAAGACCATGCCAGCCTTCGCGGGCAGTTCCAGGACGTGCGGCAACCGCGCGGTGACACATCCTTCCAGTGCACAGGCGTCAGCCACGTTGATTCCGTCGTTACAAGCATTACCCATCAGCCGTCTCTTGTCGCGACGTCTTTCCCGCAACAAAGCTTATTATCTACCGCAGTCATGTCTTCCTATCCTGGCACGTCAGGTTTCTCAATCCACCAATTTCAGCTCCCGCAGCAAACAACAAAGGGCCAAGGAAAAAGAGACGACTTTTCAACGTTCCGCAACAGGATCCCACAGACGCCCCAGGCTTGGCTGGAAAAGAGGCATGATTTTGGTCTCACAACTACAGACGGCCTTCGCGCAGCATTCCGCCGTCTGATCGTTTCAGATATCTCACGGCCATATCCGGCGACTTCAACCGACCTGGATTATGTCAGACGCTACGTGACTAGCAAACGCAGGCGCTCTGCAGGCCTATCTACAATCGAGGACGTCATCTTTCTCGGAGAGTGCGATATAGCGTTAGGACTTGGTGTCGACTTATCTGAGGTAAACAACGCTATAGAGAAGTATCTCTCCAGCTCTACTTCGAAGGACGTGTTACGACATTATCGAAAGGTTCCATGTAAGCTTTCGTCATGGATGATCAACTTGTATAAGACTTGCGGATATGCCGCCTTCGAGTTATTCCTATACGGTACGCTTTCCACCTAAAAAGTGAAGGGGCAAGTGCTAACCAGCCGCTCAGCCAACAGGCCCATCTCTGGCTATGACCGCTTAGTAAGGTCTGCCAGCAACGACTCAGTCTTCCGCGCAGAGGCGCCGTCGCTGATACCGATCGAGTTGCGCAAGAATGACCCCCAAACGGGTCTTACGTTCTACCTCCCCTTTCTCATCTGGGCCAGCTTTCTCGTCAACGTGAGGATAGACTGCTTTGACGAACTACGCCGCCGCAACTTCCCACTCGCCGATATCGCCTATGCCGACTTCAAGCGATGCCTCTCGTTCCTCGGCGAAGGCCACCCCGAGATATCCCTCGCCCTAGCACAGTCCACACACAACGCCCAACCTGTTGAAATCGACGCCGCCGACACCAACGTTACACGCCATAAACGCTCAGCGGCCCGTGGTCCGCAAAGCAGAGCAAAGCGAGCTCGCACTTGCGATCGCCCTCCGGACGACCCAGCCGCGCCGCATCACACGGCGAAGGAAGCAATCACGGAGAAGGGCGCGTCCGAGGACGACCGTGCAGGTGATTTCGATCGCCGACACCACGACGCAGCAGAAAATTTCTCGCACGGCGGAGCCCAGCAACTCGCGGCACCCCACCCTCCCTCACGAGCGGCCGGCTCCGGAAATGCTGTGCACTGCGATCTTACGTCGTTCGCTACTGGTCATGAGCCGCCAGGCTGTCCGCCGCTAGAGCAGTTCTCATACCCTCCAGAACTCCCTACACAAGGCCCTCCACAGGGGTATGTATATGTCGCAGGCGGCATCGACGTCCCCGTGGCTTCTTGCAACATCGGCCAGCCGGATAATGCTCCAGTCGGTCTCATGGGTAGCGTTTCTCCCGAGGGCGCTGCACAGGCTTGGACTCCGGAGAGCCATTGCGGCCCGTGCCCGGGTGGATTGGGCTGTTCGGCGGCCGGGGCGGGATCAGTCGGAACCATGATCAACACCGGATCGGGACAGATAGGTGGGGTTGAGCTATGCGTTGTACTATGAGGTCGAGCAGCTGCTTGAACCTCTGGCCATATCGTAATTATGATCATAGTAATATTATGCGTTATAGCGCGTATTGAGACGCCCTCGCGCACTTGATACCCAAGCGGCAAACCCCATGCTTCCCGTCCCGCCGCGTCTTGGTTGTTTCCGGGTGCAAATTCGACGGTGGTTTGAAGACCGCCGATTGGAATGAAAATGTCTATGCTGCCCGGCCGACCTGTGATGGCGTAACCAGCCTCGAGCATGACCGCTCGTCGCCTCGATCGTACGTGGCCACATCGGAATAGCGACTTCAACATCTCTCTCTCTCGTTCGTCCGGTCAGCATAGCGTCTCGAGGGAGATTGCATCTACCTACGCGTTGATCTATTACCATTGCACATATATCGCCAAGCGGCCAACACCAATCATAGGCTAGGCCTTTTGCGGCTGACCGAACTCCATGCTTATCAATCCCCAGGGGGAGAGGCTTTTCAGCGACCAGAACCTCTTCCGACTCTTCCGCGAGTCGGCATACTTCGTTCGTAAGTGTGAAAGCTTCGAAATTCTTGTTGTCCATTTTCGGCATGCGTAATCAGGGTGGTGCGACCTCCGCAGCCCCTACGTGAGACGAAGAGCGGACCTTCGGTCATTTAGCGATGTTGACAGTTTGGGTACTGAGGGGTTTGGATGATCGGCCCCACGAGGGACGTCGGGTGCGGAAGAACCATGCTCCGCGCGCGACGTCCGACGCCGGAATCGACAGCACGTCAAGCCATGTCAACCAACAGCTGTTCCCCAAATCAAACGACCAGCACGCCAACCGCCCGGCCGCTCACCCGGGAGGCGCCCAAGAGAAACGAACCAAATACGAAGCGCTAAGCAGCCAGCTACTGATAACCTACTGAATTATCTTCCCGAATTGCGATTGCCTATCGGCATGCTCTCTAGCGATGAAACCTACCCCGCGGGTCGGACGACGGACCGTAGGCCTACTCCGGCTGGTGGCAACAGAGATGGATTGATATGGCCTGCCAATCTAAAGGCATATCAGCATTGATGTCGAAGACAGAGGCGGTCGTTGTTGTCACGCGGCAAGGCATGCGCCGGTACAAATCGCCCCTATCGCACAGCAGGGCCGCTCTTTGTTGCTACAGCTCTGCTTACAGCACATCGCGTCGGCGGATCGCTTTGCTGGAAATGTCGAGTCGGTCAGTCGCAAGTGCGAATTCGATACGAAGATAAGGTTGAGCTTCGTTCAGCGCGGGTTGGGCGACCGCCGGCATGGGACTCTGCTACCAGCTGTGCGACTAGAGCTGGTGCAGAAGCCCGTATAAGGCTCACATGACGATGCCGAGGAGTGATACACGGGTTACGGAGAGCTCGGCCCGGCACGGAACACGCAAAGACATAGACAAGTACACATCAGCTACGGTATAGAATGAACTTGCGAAAGTGCCTGGGTATGTTGATAGCTGACCGTTACTAATACTCAAGCTATGGGTAAAACAAGAAGCGTCGTCACGCCATCAACCGGTCGTTCAACCCCAAGTCCAAACGAATGGTCTTGGTCGATTGCGTTGCATAAGCAGTCGCGGAACACCATGTAAGTCTGCCGTCAATTTGCGTATACAATATGATCTGTGGAGTCCTCCGACCCAAACCACCGTCGCAGTCTCTTGCGGTTGATTCTGAGACAAAGGCCTGGCGAGAATGAGCAGTAGCACACTGAGTTCAGGTTCATAGACCAACCTTTGCACCTCCATCTCACAGTTTGATAACTACTTCTGGGCCACCAATACTGCCAGATGACGTGCTCGTGGATAGGTCTACGCCGGACATGTTGAAGTCTTTGAAGATAGTAACAAAAACTGAGTAACAGGATACCTAGCGTGTATAGGTCTTGGTATGAATGAGAAGCGGAGAGTACGGCCTGGGAATGTCCATCGACACAACTGGGCGAACACCCAGTCTTTTAAATCTTGATCTCTCTATTGAGAACACAGGATAAGACTCGACACGACCAAGCTGTCGTCCGGATCATAGCTCGATGCGATGGGCGGCCGTTGGACACGGCCGCAGCATGTTACAGCAGGCGTCGTGCTGGTCCGCTGCGATCATGTACGCGGTCAGCGTGGGGACGTCGCCCTGCACGAACATGAAGTCCTGTCTCTCGGGTGAGTGTATTGGGCCGATCCAGGGCCCTTGGAGGAACGGCCGCATGGGCAACAACAGCATACGGCAATGTTTACCAGGCGGCTGGTGTCGCCTGGAGATATCTCCACGTCACAACCATGATTAGCTTGGGGGGTTTATCGACTTCCATCCCTGGAAGGCATACTCCGAAGGTAGTATTTGCTCGTCCACCGTCTACGTTAGACACGTCAGGCATAGTTCTGTGGATCATGGTTAGCTACTGTACCGCTCGACGCAGCCCTGTGCATATTCTCGCGTATGGGCGTTCCCGGCCTTGCCAGTGCACTCAGCAGTATACGATGTCTTAGGGATGTCCTTTTGTATCGCTAATGTAAAGGGTTGGTTGCTGAATGGAAGCCCTGGATCTACCAGTCGGGCAGGGGCTTATGGATCAAGGAGAAGATCCCAATATGGTCCCCATCGCCAGTGATGCTATCCGTCTACGTCCAACTCGCGGGCATCGAAAAGCAACTTCCTCATGGTTTCCAGCCCTTGGATGAATCTGGTAGTCCGCATACGCAGCTTCGTGGCGCACGATGACCCTAGTCAATCAGGCATCCCGCAGTACCATTGACGAGTCACCATCGTGTACCGTTTAAGAAGCGATGTACGGAACTCCAACGATTTCGCTATGATGACCCTGGGCCAGGCCCGTTAAGCGGCCAGGGCAACATGATATGTACGCCCGATCCAGGCCCTGGCTGTTGAATAATGCGGATTTACATTGTGCGTGGGTAAGTGTGTAATCACAGAATATCTGGCACGATCTGTACAGGCAGCCTCAAGGGGGGTAAGGGATGGGGGGAAGGGAATGAAAAAAAAAGGAGACAAAAAAACTCGGGTAATAGTATGCCCGCGCAGGCAACCCCCATTGGATCAGCGACAGCCTATTTAATTCAGACGAATCCAATCCAGGGGAATCCAATCCAGACGAATTCAACTCAGACGAAGCTAACCCAGACGAATCCAACCCAAACGAATCCAACCCAGACGAAGCCAACCCAGACGAAGCCAACCCAGACGAATCCAACCCAAACGAATCCAACCCAGACGAATCCAACTCAGACGAATCCAACCCAGACGAATCCAACCCAGATCGATCCAATTCAGAGCACCCATGGCCACCAATATTGATCTCTTTACTCACCCGGAGCTGCTGCCGACCGTCCAGGAGACAGTACAACGTCTCCAAGCGCAGATGCAGATAGTGGAGGGCTTTGAAAGCGTCAGAACTGAGATGCGGAATGGAGACGTACAAGTGTCCAACACTTTGTCCAGAATCCAACACCTAATCACCTTTGTAAACAATCTCACTGCGGAACACTCATTTGTGCAGGAGCTGTCGAAACTTTCAGCAGGCGAAATTGCATTCCTTGCCATGTGCTTTCCTACCCGACGCTGGGCAATGATCCACACATACTTTCAAGCCGCGCGTCTCTCAGCCTACATGAGGTCGAAAAAAATCACGATCTCCACGAACAGCAATGTGTACAGGCGTGTAAAGTATTATCTCCAAAAAAAGCGAGGCTTGTTCGCGGAAATTTTCAATGAAGCTCCCAACGGGGTCCGACAGCCCGGAGGTTCGTCGCGAACATTATTATGAACACGCATACGGCTAACACTGGAGAAGGCGCGAAGCCAGAGACTACGGCGGAGTCGCCTTTCGCGCTAGCATTCGATATTGCAACGAAGGAGGGAATCCAACGAACGTTTAGCCAGACTATCGTCGATACATTCACTTCGCATCCCGACGCTGTGAGATCGAAGCTTTCACGCGCGAGCAGCGAGGACGACATGATTATGACTCTGGAGATTCCATCCAACGCTGAGTGGCTGGCCAAACTGTTCATTGATGGAGTTGTGTGTCACGAGAAAATCGGCACAATACTTGGACCTCAGGTTGCGGACGCTGTCGAGCAGAGCCAGTTGCGAAAATGGGAGCGAGACAATGGTTTCGAAGAGGAGACGAGTTGCGTGACACTGGGACATGTTGTCAAGCTCCGGCTGGCGTCCGGACTTGATTTTGCAAACGCCCTATACACTCATCCGGAATCCTAGCTCCAAATCGCATATTTGCCCTTATAGATAGTCACGCCAATACCAGCGGGAAGTTCTATTTTGCCTTGAGATTTGGTTGACCATATTTCCCCAGCTTCTGAATAAAAAATGACCTCCTCACAGTCCCAAATCAGCTGCCGCGAGTCGGACGCCGGTAGAATTCTACAAACAGCCACATGGGTCGCATCATCTAGCCGTTTTCCCGGATCGTCGAATGATTTCAGTGCCTGCTTCTGTTGACTGTTAGCAATGTTTAATGAAGAACATGACGTGGGCATACGAGGTCTTGCTGGGTTGTCATCCCGCCTCCCTGTGGCGATTGCCGGCTGCTGAAGCTTCCTTGGCGTCAAAATAAGTGTAGACGACGCTCCGCGGGTATTCGATTCTTTTCGAAGGAAAATGTAACTGACATCTCAGACGATGATGTTGGAGGGACGCATGGAAAGACGACAATACATTAATAACCTTATTGCGGGATTGCTTTTCGGGCACAATCGCGAGCGTTGGGCAGTAGTTCCACGCATGTAGTGATGACTGTGTTCTCAAAGTGGGGGCCTCTGGCGTTACTATGTTCCGCTCCGGCAGAGTTGGCAATAGCGTAGTTGGCCGCCTCACCGGGGATTCCTTGCGTGCGCTAGGAGCTGCATAGTGCGCAGCATCGCTGTAGGTGGAAAGTCACGTGTTGAGCGGAAGTCCTGGTGCGCCTCAACATTGGGGTTAACTTCTAGGTGGCTGGTGCAATGGTCCGGGCTTGCTGTGGAGACATCTTTCTGGTGGGACCCAGCTGAGTGCGATACCACCGCAGGTTGTTGGAAAAAGCAAATCTTCTCAGTAGATGGCTCTGAGAAGCTCATTTAAGAGGCGGATGGCTGCCAGCCGGGGACTACTGAGAACCTACTTTCATAATTGATTCTTGCAACGATGGCCTTTGATATCGGATAACGCAGCTACTTGCCAGCCGTCGAGGCGCCGTGGTTCGGAGATCACAGGCTGCTTTCTCCCGATGCACCCCAGCAATTTGGTTATCGAGCGGCGCCGTCTCCGTATGGCACTGTACCGTACCTATGGACTCTTTACCAGCCTCTATCCTACGTTTGCGGCATGGTAGGCAACGGCACACCTGTCCAAAGCCTTTGCCCGGCCCCGCCGGCCCTGGAACCAGCAAATTATAGCGGTCTCATGCACTTTACATACCAGCAGCGCCCCCAGCCTTTGCCACGACTAATGCCACGACCGCTTCCCGGGCGAGTCAGAAAGCGAAGCGCTGCCGCAGGTCACGGACACATACTATGCCCTAATACCCAACCCCACTAAGACTAAAGAATCTAGTTAAAACAAGCCTATAGATATCGCAAAGAAGACTAAATTCATTATAACTATTAATAAGCTAATTAAGGCTATCTAGAAGCGGAGCGACTCCGAGCGGATTATAGATTTAACGCCTTCTATTATACCTAAATTATAATAGGATCTGCGCTAGTCTTAAGGCGACTTAATTATAACTATAACTATCTAATCCTTAGTAGAGTAGGCTATGTTACTAATAAAACCCGTGAAGTTAAGAAATTATATATATAATATTAATAGCTATAGTAAGTCTTTCTATTAGAAAACTTACCTCGAAACTTATAAACATACCTATATAGGGGAGATGCTATATATAAGTACTTACCGTCTGTTTTTAGCTAGCCCTAGCTAATAGCATAAGCGTGCTATTAGCTGCGGTATAGTTAAAACTTCTTATAGCTTAGTAATCTTAAGGTAAGTAGCCTAAGATAGACTTTATCTATATCGCTAACTACTAGATATACGTGCAACGATATACTAGCGAGAAGCTATTCTAATGCGAGCAGTATAGTATTATAAGGGGGTATAGTATAGAGTGAAAGAGTTAGTATAGATAGGTGCAAAGTCGGAATATTTATTCTTCTCTAACCCTCTAGTCTACTATATAAGGGTATATAAGGGCTAGAGGACTTATCTAGGGAGCTACTTAATACCCCCTATCTATAGACTTCCTTAGGATAGCCTATTACTTAGGGTGCTACTTAATATTCCCTTTTTATAAACTCCTAGTATAGCTTATTATCTAAGGCGCTACTTAGTATCCCCTTTTTATAGACTCCTATAGGGTAGTCTAATAAGTCCTTTTCCCTATAATCTTATCCTAGCTTATAATATAATCCCCCTCCTCTAAACTAGTCTATCTTTAGACTAAGCTACTCTATAGTTATCTAGAGGGTACCTAGTACCTACCTAGTTTCTTCTTATAAGCTTTCCTAGTTTCTAATTCCTATAAGTCTAGAATTTAATATCCCTAGGTCTAGCTATATAACTCTTCCTTAGATAGCTAGGTAGCTTAGAAGAGTAGTTAGCTAGTAATAAGGTACTTTATCCTCTACCCTAGCTACTCTTATAGCTCTATACCTAGGTATTAAGGGACTTTATAGTTTAGAGAAGCTTAGAGGAGTAGTTAGCTAGTAGTAAGGTACCTATCGTCTATCCTAGCTATTCTTATAGCTTTTTATATAAAAAGTAATTAAAAGAGCTTAGAAGAGTAGTTAGCTAGTGGTAAGATATCTATCCTCTATCCTAGCTACTCTTATAGCTCCCTATCTAAAAATCTAGGGCTACCTAGTAGTTATCTAGATACTTATAGTCTAACTCCCTCGCAAGGGTTATTCCTTCCTTTGCAGGGTTATGCTAAAATATTTTATTATTTAGGCTTATTTTTATTACTTTGAATTTACCCTCTGAATTATGATATTTTCTACTTAGTATTATATTTTTAGTAGCTTTATAGGGGTAATAAAGATATTCTCCCTCTAGGGGTAAAAGCGTTTATTATTATTATATAGGGGTTAGCTAGTAGTTATCCTATAGTTACCTAATACCTCCCTATTTATAATAGGGTTAAATACTAGCGAATAATATAATAATCTAGGGATTATCCTCCTTTTAGCTATATAGAAAGCTAACTTTAGTATTAAGTTTAAAAAGTATAAATATTATTTGAAATTTCGCCCTATTAAAATCTTTCCTCTTACTTCTTTAGATTTTATAATACTAATAAGTTGCTATTAGTTTCCTACTCCCCTATTACTAACTTTATCTTAATTATTATATAATAAATCTATTATTATATCTTCTGCTACTACTAATACTGCTCCCTTCCCTACTAATATACTAGATGCCTCCTATATCCCTATAGCAAGTAAGCTCTAGGGGTGCTCCTGCTGCTGCTATCTCTTAGCATAGGCGAAGTAGGAGCCCCCTAAGGATAATATTCCTAAGATTAAGCTCCTTATAAGCTTAATTATTTATTCTAAGAATAATAATAAGCACCTAGTCCTTAGCTAGTACTTATCTAGTACTTTACTAGTTTAGCTTTAGAATTTATTACTAATTTATATAATTTTAAATACTTTAACTTAATATAAGTATTATATTAAAATAGGTAATAAAAAGCTTATATTAATATAAGTTTTATATATTATTTTCTAGTCCTTAGCTACTAACTCTCTATGCCTACTTATTATATAATAATTGCTATTAATAAGCTTAAGCAGCTAATAGATAAGGGCAGCTCCGAGCCTAATATTTAGGCCTAGTATACTAAGAATAAGGTAGGTTATATAATACCTCTCTAATACCTCTCTAGTGCTTTATTACTAGTTTCTAATTATATTTAGGAGGAGATCCTCGCTACTTAGCTTATAATTAAGAAAGCCCTCTAAGCTAAGAAAAATAATACTAATATTATACCTAAGAAGCATAAGGTAGAGGAGGCTAAGATCTCTATGGAGATAGAGTATTACTAGGTAGCTACCTTAGAGGAGGCTATTACTTACTAGTAATACCTCTCTAAGGAGGTAGAGAAGTAGATTAAGTTATTATATAAGTAGTATAAGGAGCTCTACTACTACTACTTAGAGATAGAGCGGTTTACTAAGAGATAAGTAGAGGTATAAGAGTTATAAGCTATATATGCCTAGGAGTCCTTAGACTCTTATAATAAAGTTATAAGTCTATATAAGCCTTACTAATACCTTACTAGTGCTTATCTAGTTAATATTCTAATATTTTTTAGAATTATAAGGTTATTACTACTAATTCTAGTAATAAAGATAATAGCTCTGAGGAGATAGGTGCTAGCACCTAGGGAATTTAAATTTTTTTAGGAGCGCCTCTAGTAGGCTGCTAATAAGCTCTAGGTATATATTAGGCCTTGTTTTTGTTTTTTCTATCTTATTAGTAGCCTTCGGGCATTTTCTTTGTTTTTCGCCTTATTAGGGGGCCTTTAGGCTAATAAATTGAAATACCTAGCTAGCGTGCCCTATTTCTAACTACCTACTAGTTACCTATTGAATCGTATAGAGATTATAATATTTATGCTTACAATTAGGCTATATAGTTATTTTATAAATCAATAGATATATTATATTAGGGTTCCTATGAACTATCTAGTTTACTATAGCCCTTCTATTTGATAAGGTACTAATAGTTCTATCTAGGGCCCCTATAGGTGATGATATGGTCTACTATATATATATTATTATTATCGTTATTAATTGGGATTTCTCGTAGTAGGATAGCTAAGCTAAAAAAAGAAAAGGCTCTAAATGCATAGGTATGAAAATATTATGGATTCGGTAGTTTTTATCGATCTAGAGCTTATCCGCTCGTCCCCTATTAATTACTAGTTAGATCCTAGATAAGTAGCTAAAATAATTAGATTTAGTAGTTTTTATTAATCTAGAGCTTATCCGCTCATCCCCTATTAATTACCTATTAGATCCTGTCGCGAAGACACGCGTGGCAGGGGTCTTCGCAGGGGTAGAAATAACCCCTGCCCTCGAGATCCCTGCTGCCCTCCTTTTTCCTATAGATATATATACGTTTTTATATATATAATGCCCTCTGCTATACGTTACTTATAATAGTTATAAGCCTAGCTCTTTAATAATACTTATATGATCCCCTTTGCTATGCGAGTAATGCATATAAAAGCCTTACTATAATAATAGGTTCTAACTTATTGGCCTCTAATTAGATATTAGTTATAATCCTCTAATCTATAATATTTTTCTTAGCTCTATAATTAATAAGCGTAGTACTAGTCTTCTAGCTACTTGCAACTCAGACCTATATTATTACTTCAATATAATATAGATAGTTGCTATCCTATTAAACCGCCTGCGTTGCTACCTAGTCCTTCTCTAGTTATTCACTAGGGCAGGGTTTGCCTTTATAGTAGGGGTAGCTGCACTTCTTATAGTATAGGTACCTTAGTGAGATATAGCCTTTTCTTTTATAACTATAATCGATAATTTCCTTCTTAGTATCCTATAGTAAGTCCTTAGTATCCTCCTAGTAGTTATTAGTATTGCTATAGTCCCCCTTATAGCCTTAGTCTATCCCTCTAGATTAGTAGTTTAGCCCTCTAGTTAATATTCCTTATTATGAGTCCCCTAGTCCCTCACTAGCGCCTTATATACTAATATATTAACTATAAGTTCAGCATTCCTAGCCCTTATATCAAGGTTGAGATGCGACTTTAGTAATCTATTCGCTATAATATAGTATTAGAGCTTAGGGTCTAGCCTAGCTACTATATTAGCTATATAGATCTCCTCTAGTTGTTGGTAGGGGCTCTCTGCCTTAATCCCTTAATAGAAATTAATAAAGCTCCAGTATAATTATCCTAGTCGCTAGTAGGCCTGTTTAAGCTGGGTTTATATGCTAAGAGTCCTGGACCTTATATTAGCTATGCTATTACTTAACTAGTCCTTTATTATCGCTTAAGTAATATCCTTCGCCTCATTATTACAGTTAATAGGAAGGTGTAAGGTCTATCGGTTTGCTACTAATCCATCTAGATACCTAGTAGTAAATAGCACCTTCTTAAGGTCTAATATAATCTTATTTATTTTAAATCACGTATTGAGATTAAATATCAATTAATTAAAGTTAGTCTAGATACCCCCTTTATGCTTAAGTATTAGGAGGTGCTTCCCCTACAGTTCTAATTATTGCTTCTTCGCCTCGGGGTTGCTACTAATAACTACTTAGTAGGTAGTAGGGTTACCTACTAAGGTTAATAATTAGCTAGCTCCTAAGGCCTTAAGATATTCTTATTTATACTTCAGTTAATCCTTCTTTTTTTCCTCCTTAATAAGCTAATCTAATTTAGCCTCTATTGATTAACTACCTAGTTTTTACTAGTGCTCTCACTACTATTCCGCTTAGTAGGTATCCTATCCTAAGTTTAGCTATTTAGTAGCTACTATCTAGCGGGGGATCCTAAAAGCAATATTATATTCACCTCCCTAGTAGGCTTATAGGTAGGTATTATATTGTTATATATTATATTACTCTAATAGTCTATACCCCTATTAGTATAAGTATAAGAGAAGAACGTGTCACAAATAGGTGTAGTATAGAGTAAGAGAGTTAGTATAGATAGGTATAACTAAGGTTAAATATTCTTCTCTAGCTCTCCAATCTACTACGTGAGGGTGCGTGAGGGCTAGAGGACTTTTCTAGGGGGCTACGTAGTGCCCCCCTTCTACGGACTTCCCCAGGATAGCCCGATAAGCCCTTTTCCCTGCGATATTATCCTGGCTCGCGACAAGAACCTAGGCATCCATAGCACTTTAAATCCAGCGTTAAGGCTCTATCTGCACAAGTTATCTCTCAACTTATGATAAGGCATAGCCTAATCTAGAGATAGTTCTATACTATTATAATTTTAGAAAATGGGAATCTTTAGTAACGACTTTTTCTACTATAGACCTATAGATCACACTAGGCCCTGGACCTTTAACCTAAGGACTGCTGCTATATATATTAAGCTTAACGCCTCAAAAGCCTAGTCTTAAAGTATAAGAGAGAAAATAGTGCTAATAGCATAAAATATAATTTTCTTCGCAAGGGTGAAGTAGAATATAGTCCTAAAAGGTATAAGCTTGAGTAACGTTTCTAATACTAGACTGATATTAAAAGTTATAGAATAGAATTATAAGAGGAGATACAGATAAAAGACGCCTAGTATTAAGCTAACTCATAGTTTTAGTTTGTTATCTGCCCCCTTATAATAGACGAATTTAATCGCTATAGCTAGTATAGCTCTATTAAATACTAGGTGCTAAACTATTATTATCTATATATCTTTATAGCATAAGGCCTCCAGGAGCCCTCGCCCAATGGTTTCATATAATAATAGTTTATTAAGCAACACAACGTTTTTATCCCATCTACTATCCACATCTTCTTCTTTAGCTGCCTTACTTTTATAATTAATATACTTAGCTAGTTATGCCCTGGTATAGCAAAGCAACTAGTATAAACTAGCTAGCTAAATGCGCTGCCCTTCTGAGCTGAAAACACTAGGATTATATATGATATTAAATACTAAAAGAATATTAAGATCGCTAGTAGTAACAACTGGTTTTCTATTAATATTAGGTGCCTATAGTCTAAAGCAGGTAATTAATACCTAGTAATAAAACTGCGAGTCTTATATTAGCAGGCTATAAATAAAACTGTTACTAAGTTAATAGGCTATATATATTATTAACCTCTTTTCTATTATTCTAATCTACGTAACGACTAGTTATAGAGATATATAATTATTAGAATTAATAGATATACACCCCTATAGTGCCCTATAAAGTGATTCTGCTATTAGGCTACTTATAAACTCTCTAGAAGAAGCTTTGCGTTATCTCTAGCTTACCTATAGAACGATAAGGTAAGATAATAATAATAATAATAATACTTTATAATATAAGCCTACTTAAGCGCTATGACTACCGTTTACTATTATAAATTAAAGCGGAGTAGTTTTACTAATACTTTGGCTAGTAGTAACTTAATAATAGAGTAGCCCTAACTTATAAACTTTGCTCTTACTAGGGATATATATATACTTACAGCTACTATATATACCCCCTTAAGAGGGAATAAGAAAGAGGAATTGATAAGAGAAGCTTTAAGGTAATACCGCGGGAATATATTAGATATTTAATAGGATATATTCTAAACGCTTATAACCTATATACGGTTTAGATCCCTATATTATAATTAGTTATTATTATATAAAACTTAACGTTTAAAAATAGACTTTCTATATAAAGCATAACATAAAAGAGGTTGTCCTAGAAGATATTATCTATAATATAATAAAAGAGATTAAAAACTTATATTATAAGTTAATTTTAAACTTTTGATCTTAGGTATTATAAATAAAGATAAAGCTATATTAATACTTATAGCGAAAGAATAGTTACTTATATTAACCTTTATTCTTATAACTAAGTCTCTAAATAGAAGAATCTTAAAAACTTCTAAAGGGATAAGTAGGCTAGAAGGGGGGGTAGTGGTACAGTCAGCTGTCCGACAGTAGGGTCTGCTAACAGAAGCTGGGGATTGAGACGTAATAACAGTATACTGGAGTTATAATCTGGGTCGTAGGTCGTAGGCTATAGTAGATCGATCTTCAGAGGCTAAGGTGATTAGTCTTAGACTTAATAAGTAATTTATAAAGAAGGTAAGCTGAGCGTATCCTGAGGATAAATACTAAGTTAATTGCTAAAGAGCTATAGAAGTCTGACCTTAAGCTAGGCTCAGATTATATTATATATAAGTCTTAATAGTATCCTTTGCCTATTCCTTAGTGATCACCTAGGTGCATGAGGTGATCGCGATTAGTTAGCAAGACTAACCGATCACTAAGCACTCCTTACCACGTTCCACTAATCGCTTTCTTATCTTATTACCACGTCACTTATACTATAGTTCTCCCATTCCGAGTGAGTCCCTGTTGTTCCCGTGATCCTGCAGTATAAATGTCCTGTTCCAGCCGCCCGACGCCCAAGTGGGTCGTTCAGCTGTTATCCTTGTTTACGGGGCGTAACAGGTAGCTATTATCCCCTAATCCTATACTAGAGCTAGATAAAAGCCTAGTTCTAATAGATAGAGTATTAAATATAATATATATATTAGAAACGAACTATATAAATAAAGCTATAAGGGAAGTTACTTCTAAGGGGAATAGATTAAGGATTATATTATAGTTAAGTTACTCCTTACTTCATAAGATATTTCTAAAGTAGGTAAGAGTAATAAGAATACACTTTTAGAAAGAAGGCACTTAAATTTATTAATATAGCTATATTAAGATAATAAGGAGAGAGCTAATATTAAATAGAGGTCTAACTAGGTATATAACTAGGAGGATTATAGCTAAACTTATTAAAACTAATAAGTATACAATCTACTACCTAGTAACTTATAACTAGGAATCATAAAAAGCAAACCCCGCTCTAGTTACTAATTTTACTCTAATACTATATAGAGTAAGAGTAGATATCTATCTTCTTTAAGAGTTTTATACTTAATTAATAGAAAGCTTTTTTAGAAGCTAGTATAGAGTACTATATGCTTTATAACTATATTTATATCACTATTTATAATATAAAGCCTACTTATATGACTATAATAATCTATGAATATCGTATTACTAATAACCTTACTAAGCTACCCCGCTTGTAAAAGGAACTTTTAAATCTCCTATAAGCGCTCCGAACTCGCTTTAAAGAAGTAGCTAAGATTAAGATAAATAAATTATAGTAAATAAATATAAAGCGTATTATTAATTAAAGAATACCAATAAAGAGACCTATCCCTTTAAAGTAGGTATTTACTTATAAATTTAATAAGAATAATTATAGGAATATTTACCTACCTACGTAGTAAGTAGGACTCCCACTCGCCTAGTAAGCTAGATCTAACTTCAGATCTATAGCCCTGATTAGAATAACTAGGACCTAGCGAGTGGTCACGTGACCTATTATATAACCTACCTTATCAGGCTTCCTATATTATTCCTACCTCGTAGGCTACCTTCTCACCTAACTTAATATTATTAATAATTTAGACTTGATATTATACCTACCCTCGCTCTCTTTATTATACTAGTATGTATAAGATTAATACTGATTGGTAGTTAACTTTACTATTATACTATAACTATAGATTAGTAAGAATTAACATAATAAAGAGATAATACTTATTACTTAATAATCCTAAGCCCCCTCTTATATATAATTATTATACTAATAGAGATTTTAGGTTTAGCTACTAATAATTTAGCCTCTGCTTCTAACCTACTACCTCTTTATTACTAATATTATAAGCGAAGTTTTAGATCCCCTACTATTAATAGTAACTACGGTTTATCCTATTATAACCTTAATACTAATAATTAATAGTTTATAATCTTTTATTATACTAGCTAAGTTATTCCTTTCCCCTTATATTTACCTTTTTAATACCCCTTATTTATACTTTCTTTAGTACCTTCTACTACCCTTATAGTTACTATAAATACTATATCCTATACCTACTAACTATACTACCTTCTATTAATATTATAATTATTTAGAGCCCTCTACTAACTTCCCCTCCTTCTACTTTATATTAACTGCCTATTTTACTAATTTTAATTCCTATAAGTCTTTTTAGTAAATTTAATATAGTTAGCGTTATTTAATACCTTCTAATACTAACGCTAACCTCGCTACTTCTCCCCCCTTTAACCTCCTAAATACTTAAGTCTACTACCACTAACCCTCTATTTATATTACTAATAGTAATAACCTAAGATAATAGTAATAAGCCCGACTACCTATTATAAGAGAAGAGTAGTAGTAAGCCCTTATTACCTACTAAAGTAAATTACCTTAATCTTAATTACCTGCTTTAACTACTATATTAATATAATATCTACGTTAATATAAGGCTGTCTATAGCTATAAATTTTATAACTTCTGAATATAATAAGCCCTAACTACCTATATAAAATAGTTTTAAAAAGATTATAGCTTTAACCTTTATAGTAATTACTAAATTAGGTTTATTTATAGTTACTAAAAGTTAACCTTCTAGCTTTAGGCTACTACCTGGGGGGGGGGGGGGGGGGGGGGGGGGGGGGGGGGGGGGGGGGGGGGGGGGGGGGGGGGGGGGGGGGGGGGGGGGGGGGGGGGGGGGGGGGGGG
>JAOQIF010000147.1:42769-116145 GCA_026260285.1 Colletotrichum sansevieriae
AATTTTAAATTTTTTTTTTTTTCTTATACCCCCCCCCCCCCCCCCCCCCCCCCCCCCCCCCCCCCCCTTCCTACTCCCTCCTCTATCTAAATAACCCCTCAACTGCTCTCCTCCTCTTATAACCTTACTACTTATAACTTTATAACCTAAACTTCTTAACTTTAGGTTACTTGTATTATATCTATTATATTTAAGTTATAATAAGTATTAAAAAGTTTTTAGTAGTAGTTACTCTATTAGTAATAAAGGTCTAGTAGATCTATCCTATTTAGCTATTACTAATAGCGCTTATTTTTCTAGAGTACAAATGTATATACTAAGTCTTTACTAAAGACTACCTAGATTAGTTAATTATAAGTAGTTAATTATATTATTAAGACCTTATTATTAAGACCTTAATTCTTTTTTGATTTTCCCTTTCTTATTTCTTTTTAAATTTATTACCTCGATTACTTTAAATCTATTAAGAAATATCTATTCTAGATAATAAGTAATTAATAATCCCCTCTTTAGAGTATCCCCTCTTTAGAGTTAATAAGATCTAGTAAAGTAAGTAAGAAGTATTCTAAATCCCTCCTCTAAGTACGTATTTTAAACCCCTCCTCTAAGTAATCCTTTTATTAAGAAGGTCCCTTTTTTAGGGAAGTTTATTAAGTAATCTTTGGAACTTTCTTCTCTTTTAAACGGTCCTTTTTTTTAACCCTTTTCTCTACGTAATTCCTTTATTAAGAAAATCCCCTCTTTAGAGAAGCTTTCTAAGTAATCCCTTTTTAGATCCCCTCTTTAGGGAAGTAAGTAATCCTTTTTGAAAAGTCCTCTTATTAAAAAAGAATAAGTAAGTATTTAGAAACTATATAAGGGAAGAAACTAGGTTATTAATAAGAAAAAAATTAGGTAATAAGAACCATAAACTATTTAATATGAGAACTAACTACTTAAAGCTATAGCTTAGGGATAGTACTCTTAATTAAGATATAATAATAAGCTTAATTATTTTATATAACTTCTAAATATAGCTTTATTACTCTTTTCTAATAGCTAATAATACTAATACCTCTCTTAGCCCTTCCCCTTCCTCCTTATCTTAATATTAATTAGTAATTCCAATCCCTAATAATTCTAAAGCTATTATTAATTATAAGATATATAATTAAGGTAAATCTTTAACCCTAAAGAGACTAACTAAGCCAAGATTACTAGCTATATTACTTACTATACTAATAAGTACCTTAAGTAATAAGTCTAAGATTACTAACTATAAGCTAACTTTAAAGAAAACTTTAAGGATATTCTTAAGATCTTTAACTATATAAGTAACTATATTATTAAAGCGCTTTAAAAAGTCCTTATTAATAATAATATATTTATTATTTATAATAGTAGTTAAAGTAATAAAACTATTACTAATATTACTTGTTAATCTAATTTCTATATATAGAGTAATAGTAACCTTAATTAAATTAAATTATAATACCTAATAATTATTAAAAATTATAATAAAAACCGTACCTTTTTATAGAGATTATATAAGAAGTTAAAACCCCTCTTTTTCCTATTATTACTACTCCTATATTATAATACTAAAAGCCCTCTACTACTCCTATATCCCCTATATATTAGCCCCCTTATCCCCCTCTAGTAGAGACTATCTTTACCCTTTTTATTCTAAAATACTAGGAATAAAACCCAAGGTCCTAAGTTTATAAGACCTATAGGTTAGAACTAATAAGCTTAATTCCAAATAAATAAGATGCCTTTATTATACTAACTTAAGAGTCTTACTAAGTTTTATAATAATAATAACCTTAAGTATAGTAGTAATAAAATAGATATATTAGATTTAAAACACTTTATTTTTAAGGATTATTATATTAAGGCTAGTATATCCCTATAGTGATATACTAGAGCGTTTTCCCTTATATTAAAAGGAGATACCTAGGAGTACTATTTTTAGTATATTACTACTAAATACTCCTTATTATTATATATTAAGGTAGTTATATAAATAATGGAATACTTTAAACCGAGGAGTTCTATATTACTAATAAGGAATTATAAGATAATACTATATTACCTAACCTTATATATAAAAACCCTAATAAATTTATTATTAAAACCTTAAAATCCTCTTTAAAACCCTCTCTATTATTAGACCTGCTCTTAGTAAGGAATTTAATACTAGTAAAGGCCCCCTCTATTATAAGATTTAAAGCGCTTGGTAAGGAGTTTAAGAGTATAAACTTAGTTTTTATAAATATCTTATTAATTAATAAGACCTCTATAATTCCCTCCGCTCTACTATTAGTACTATAAATTAAATAAATTAAAGCCTTAATATATAATTTATAGCTTTAGAGAACCTGGAGGAGTATAATTTGATATATACTGACTAATAATTCTAAAGTAATAACAACTATAATTTCTATTAAAAGTATAATAATAATAGTAGTAGTAGTAGTAGATTCTAGTAGAACTAGCTATACTAATAAGGACCCCTACTATACTAGTAGTCCTATACTAATCGCTATAATAACCTAAGAAGATACTAGATTTATTATAAGCCTAAGTACTAATCCTAGAAGTATAGTAATAATAAATAGACCTAAGAGTTTAATAGATTTAAATCTAAATACTCTTAAAATATTACTAAAGAAGAGTTTAATACCTTCTTTATTAACTTTAAAGGTCATAATAAGGATTAGGAAGCCCTAGCAAATAATACTAATACTAATAGTGAGGTTAAATAATACTTTTAGAATTACTAGTAGGATTAATCCTAGCCCTCCTCCCTTTATAAGTTTATGATATTTATTACTAATATTATATTTATAATTAATAGTAATACATTAGTTAATTCAGTACTAAATTAGGCTACCTTGTATATAATTATAGGTATTAACCTAGCTACTAACCCTAAGCTTACTCTACCCTCACCTAGTTATTTATATTTAATAATAAGTACTCTAAGGAAGTTCTCTAAGGTATTATACTAGATTTAGGTACTACTAGAGTCTCTACTACTAGCTAATAAGAAGTTATTACCTTATAATAGATTTACTTATTAATAGTAATTAATAGGGTAAATACTAGCTAATTAAGAGTATGCTTTGGAGATAGCCCCTATAAGAATTCATTTAGGACTATTATAGTTAAAACTATATTTAGTAGTATAGTTTTCTGTATAATACCCTCTAATACCTCTTTTCTCTTTTACTTAAGCGATATAGATTAAATAGGTATTTACTTTAATAACCTTTATAATTACTTATTTCATGGTAATATTATAGCCCTAGTTATATATAAATAGGGTTATACCTAGCATCTTCTTAATGAAGAGGAGATCTTTATCTAAACTAGCTATTTAATAAATGCTAAGCTATAGCACCTCTATCAATAATTTAGTTACCTCCCTACTACTAAGTTGGCTACCCTCCTCTAGCGCGCTAGTTACCCTATTTAAATAATAGCAATTGAGTAGTTAGCTAAGGTCTATTAATATTACTAATTAAATATAGGAGCCCGTTAGAGGTTTAGATTCTCCCTCTAGGATAACTATTTATTTAACTGTAAGACTATTTATAATATTTTTCTATCTTAAAGATAGAATAACCTTATATATTATTAATATAACTACTATCTTTAATGCTAATTATTTTCTCTCTTAATCTTCTTATAAAAACTACCTAGGAAACCCTCTACCTCTACTAGATTTATATCTATTAGGGACTACCTAACTATATTATTATAATTATTAGATTAAACTCTATAATAGAAGCCTTTCAAAATAACGATAAATTAATACTTGCTATAATTAAAGCTATCCTTATTAAAGCCTATTACTGAATTAGTGAAAAGAAGAGGTATTATAGCCCCCTATACTACGCTTATATTATTATTCGCTAGGAAGACCCCTATATTAAGCCCCCTCTCGCTCTCTAAATAGTAACTAAGTCTATTAATAATACTACTAGCCCTAATAGCCTTATACTTACCCTACTTATTTTTAATATATACCTATAGATTAGTAATAACCCTACCCCCTCCCCTAATATTACTACTAGGGCTAAGGTAATTAATACTATAATGGACGACTTATAAAAAGAATACTCTAAATATAAAGTTATTAATACCCTTGCTACTTATAAAAGCCCTAGTATTAATAATATTATCTACTTCTCATTATAATTATAAGTTAGAGTATATTAAGAAAAGGATAAATAACAGGGCTCTTACTAATTAGTTACTATTTCAAGCGAAACAGTTACTATTTAGCTACCTTATAGCTCCTAAGATTTCTCCTCTATCACTATAAGACCCTTTTATAGTACTTCCAAGGCCCCTAGATGCCCTAATAAAAATAACTTATAAACCTCTATTACTTCTAAGGCTACTAAGCTAACCCTAACCCTCCCTCTACCCTAGTATAGAGGATAACTCTAAAAGAATCTTATTACTAAACTATCTAATATATTTAAATTAGAAGTTAATTACTTAAAAATATTTATTTTAATCAAAGAAAAAGCTAGTTAAGAGCTTTCCCTAGCTCTATATAAGTCTAGTAAGCTTATTACTAGTAGTCTCCCCTTTTAGAAGTCTTATAAGAAATAGATTAATACCCTTCTTAATTATAAAGTATTTAAGTTTAAGATTTATAATCTACTTAAGTAATATAACTACTTTTTTTAATTCTATATAGTTAATAAGATTAAGAATAAAACTACTACCCCTATTAAGAAGTCCCGCTTAGTTATCTATAGTATTAATAATACTAATAAGCAGGGTATTTTAACCTAATTACTTATAATATAGCGCTATAATATTCACCTCCTTCTAGTAATTACCCTATTACTTAGCCCTAATTATATTATTTAGATTAGGGATATTACCTAAGCTTATATATAATCCTAGATAATACTATCGCATAACGTTTATACCTAACTACCTAACTAGATTTATCGTCTCTACCCCCCTAGGATTATTATAAAAGTTATTAAACCCCTCTATAGTATTACTAAAGCTAGTACGTATTAATAAGCTACGTATAGTGCCTACTATTATAATTAGTTATATATAAGTAGCTCTACTTTTAACTCCTATCTACTTATTATTAATAACTTAAGTCCTTACTTTATTATTATCAATATATAGATAGATAATACGATTAGTCTCTCTAATAATACTTTTTCTATTATTAAAGAAGAAGTGCTCTAGAAAGCTAAATTTATAGCTAAACCTAAGGAGAAACTTACCCCCTAGACCCCTATTACCTTTAATAATAGAACGATCTTTATTACTAATACTAGTACTATTATACTATATTAAAAGGGCTAAGGTACTAAGATTAAGCTTATAAAGAAGATACCTAAGAGGATGTTAGTAAAGAAATATCATATTAAGTAGCAAAGGACGTATATAGCCTTAATTTACTAACTAGAAGCTTATTTTAACCTATTAACTACTACTTAACGCTAGGATCTAACTAATAAAGATATTACGACCCTTAATAAGCGCTTATAATAGCTAAAAGATAACTTTAACTAAAGCTTAATATTTATTATATTATTACTACTTACTACTAAACTATTCATATTTATAAATAGATTATTTACTAATGATTAAGACCTTATATCATAATTAGGTTATATCGTTATACGTACTAATAAAACGACGAATAATATAACTTTTATGATTAATAATAATATTATCTATTATAGCTCTACTAAGTATAAATAAGTTACTTATTGTATACTAGCCTTAGAGATCTATACTATAGTTACTAGTATAGACCTCGCCTTTGCTATCGCTTTAACCCTTTAATAAGTTACTATTAAGTTAGGTATTACTAACTCTATCCCTATAGTAATATATTATAACTTATATTTATTATATAAGTATTTAGTTAAACTTAGTATTATAAAGGAAAAGAGGCTTATAATTAGTATTATAGCCCTCTATTAGTTATATAAGCGCTACGAGCTATCTAAGATCTAATAGGTTAATAGCAAAGATAACCCTACTAATATACTAATAAAAGTAATACCTAATAGGGTATTATACTATCTTATTAATAGGAATAAATTAATAATTCATGTAGAAGGATAGGTAATACGAATAATAGAAGGATTTGTATAATAATAGTGTAATAATAGGTATTTATGAAAGGATAGGATAGATAGGATTATAACTAAAACTAGCTACTTTTTCGTCTTATTTAGAAGCTAATAATAGCTTCTAACTTATTATTTTAATTTATATAATTAGATAGGCTTATTAAGTAATTAGTAGTATAAAAGAAAGACTACTAGTATAGGAATGTTTGCCTACTTATATAGTAGGTAGGACTCCTACTCGCTTAGTAAGCTAGATCTAACTTTAGATCTATAGCCCGGGTTAGAATAACTAGGACCTAGCGAGTAGTTATATAACCTATTACGTGACCTACCTCGTTAGGCTTCCTATATTATTCCTACTTCGCAGGCTACCTTCTAACCTAAGTTGATATTATTAATAATTTAGACTTTATACTACGCCTACCCTCGCTCTCTTTATTGTACTAGTATTTATAAGACTAATGATAATATCCTCGATTAATATAAGGTAAGAATTTATATTTAGGGCGACTAGTAAGAGAAGTTACTCCTTAAATAGATCTTTATAATAACTCTCGCTACTTATACCTTTAGGGTAGTAATAGTAATTATTATATAATTTAACCTCAAAGTTAAAAAAAATTCAATATTATGAATAGGCTTCTAGACGCCTCCTAGGATTTAAATAAAGAGCTTATGATTTATAAACTACTCGATAGCTTTAAGTAGCTTAGAAAGTATATTAAATTATACTATACGCTCTATAAGCTAAGAGATATATTATTACTCTAGTATAAGGAGTTCTCCTTAACCCTTTGATACCTAAGCCTTATACTTATAAATAAAGACTTATATCTCTTTTAGCTAAGTAAGAAAAAAGTTCTTATTATTTTCTATATAACTAACTTCTTTATTCGCTTTTATAAGAATTATAAAGAAGTAGTATAACGGGTAATTACTAGCCTATATAAGGTATATAAGCTAAAGGAATAAGGCTTATTTAAGTATTATCTTAGAATTAGAGTTATTTATAACTAAGCTATATAAAAAATATACTTTTTATATAACTAGTATATTAAGAGGGTTATAAAGAACTTTAACCTACTTAACTTAAGAGTATTAATAACCCCTCTTTTAAACTTATTATTTCTAAAGAGTAAAATAGTAGTAATATTATTAGAAGTAAAAAGTTTCTAAGAGTGGATTAGCTCTATACACTATATTATTATTATAACTTAACTTAATATCGCTTTTATATACTCCCTATTCTTAAGGTTTCTAATAAACCCCGCTCCTTATTACTATGCTACTACTAAATAGGTTATATAATACCTATATTATAATTCTTACCTTATAATATACTTTAATAACTTAGGGGGTAAGTAGGTATTATTAATTATAAGTAATGCTTTATTTATAAATAATTAGGAGATATAGAGGTTATCTTAAGGGTATATAATCTTACTCTTTAGAGGACTAATTAGTAGAAGGCTACTTAATAAGGTATAATTATAATATTAATATTAGAAGTAGAGTTTCTAAGCCTTAAATATACTACTAAGGAAATTATTATACTTTAGAAGCTATTTAGAGATATTATTCTTTAACTTAGCAATATTTAGAAGATTTACTATAATAGTTAATAGATAATTTATCTTATAATAAGTAAAAAGGGATAGATCTTAAGTAAGCTATGGTATATTAATATTTAGAATATATAGCTATAATAAGAATATATTAGAGGACTATATAGTATAATATATATATTAAAAAATAATATATTAGCTAATAGTCTTATACAGGTTCTTAATTATAAGAAGTTTAAATAATTCTACTCGCTCCGTAATCTAAAAGATATATAGAGAATACCTATAATAAATATAGGATACTCTAAATACGTATAAGAGAGCTAGTAGCGCCTAATTTTTAATTAATTTATAGCCTACTAGCTAGGGGGCTTAAAGCTACTCCTATAGGGGTAAAGGGATATAATTTACTCTAAAGAGCTACTTTGAAATACTAAAATTCTATTACCTAACTTTAGAGGATTTACTTATATTAATCTATTAGAAGATAATATAAGAGTAATAATACTTCTAGTAAATATATACTAATAAGACTATAATTAGATAATATATTATAATAGCTATATTATTAATAAGTAGATAAAAAATAAATATATCTATGCTAATTACTAGGGTTCTAAATAGAACTAGGATAGGAGATAGAGTAATAATACTATATATATTAGAACTACTTATTACCTTAAGAGTCTTATTTAAACCCTTATTATCACTAACTTTCTTTATTATTATAATCTCCTCTTTCTTAGTAATAATAGCCTTATAGAGTATAGCTTTCTAATAAGCAAGGGTTTATAAGTTATATTAGAAGATAGTTATAGATACGAAGTATATATAGAATCTTATCTTTCTAACTACTAGGTTCTTTAAAGTCTTAGCTTTAGTATATTAATAAGGTATTTTCTCCTTATAATAGTAGTTATACTTACTTGCTAAATCAAGTAAGTATCTTTTATCTAATAAGTCTAAGAGCTTGCTTAAAATATATTAAAAATAGCGCTTATTAAATAGGGGTATTTACTCTATTTCTATACTTCTACTAGGGGGAGGAGGGCTAAGAGGGGGCTCTAAATTACTCTTATTAATACCCTCCTCTCTATTTCTCTCCTTAGGAATTATAATAATAATAAAGGTTAGTAACGTTCTATATATAGTTATAAGAATAAAGGGATTATAAAGAGGGTATCATATATTAGGAGCTATCTTCTCAAACTACTTAGGAGAGTAACCCTTACTCTTAGAGCTACTCTCTATAAGTTACTTTTACTTCTTCCTTCTACTTGCTAAATTATATATTAGTATAGTATATATTAATGATAAGAAGGAATAATATATATATAACCTTATTATTGCTCCCTAGGGGAGGAGGGCACGCCCCTCTACCCCTAGCTTTATTCTTACCTTTAGTAATATACGCCTTCTTAAGGGCTATAGCCTAGCTAGTTTTCTTTTTAAGAGGTATCTATAAATATATTAGTATATTAATATAGCTTTGAAGATTAGTATATAATATATATGCATATATATATGCGCATAGGTTAAGGTTATTATTAAGGTAAAAGTTAGGTATATATATAGTTATTATAATATAAATAGGGAAGAGTTAAGAAGGTAGGAGGGTAGCTAGGTTATTTTATTTAAAGTTAATATAATAATAGCTACCCTACCTAAGCTAGTAAGAGATAGCAGATTCTATTACTATTATTAAGAGTTAGTAGATAAAGGGTATTATAACAATAATAATAATAATAGTTATAAAAGTAGAAAACTACGACTATTTATACTTTACTTATATGCGATATAAATAACTTTACTTTATTATTTCTTTTATAATTAGGCTTATTAATACGTTATTTATATGTATATATCGCTTTATATCTAGATATTTCAAGGGATACTACGTAGTTAAGCGTTTTTCTAGCTACTACTATATCTAGGGGGGTATATTATAATACCTTTAGTATTATCTATTCCTACTATAGCACGTGACTTATATTAGCTGTAGAGTAACTCTTTTCTAGGTCGTTCCTCTAACTATAGTTATAAGCAACCACGTTATAGCTACTCTCGTTATAATAGAATAAACTCTTTAGTAACTCTAAATGTGGCCCTATAGGACGTTTCTTAATATTTCCTATCGAGTTACACAATGTTGACCAGAGCACCATTACACGAATCGAACAGAACACACAGCGGGGTTGATGTTCATTCATGTTAGTCGATGGCTTTGGTTTAATAATCAATTCTCAGGCATGCGTTTGGAACGTTCTAAATAAAAACGAGATTGGAGACTTGTTGGGAGTTTCAACAAATCCGCGACGTGCCTATTCAACCAGTGGATTTTGTTGTTCTCTGACTGGGAGAGAAGCACGATGGGAAGTGCACTCTGGATGAAAGCAATTTTTTTGTCTTTTTTACTTGTTTCTCTTTCTGCTATGTCGTCGTAAAAAGTATATGGCCAGTCAGACTGTGATTTCGGTCAGCTCGAAAAGGAAGCCCCTCGTAGTGTGACTCAAGACTATCACGACCAACATGACTAGCAGGGGTTTTGGGACTTGGACCAATCGCTACAAGCGCTCTAGTCTGATCTGGCGATGATGCCGGATGAATCATAACTCGCCTGTTCTCTTTCGGCAACTTGGGCCGAAGCTCGCCCAGGTATCCTAGACATCTCGCCCTGTCCGTGCAGAATCTCAACTTCATAAGTGTGCACTGAATGCCACATTCCTCACCATTTCAGAGGCTATTTGACAACGTCAATCTGAACGGTTGAACTCTGCACCGCAATTATCTGCCGATCAGCTATGGCGACTTCAGTGCCGCAGATGTCGGCCGGGTCCTACAAAGTCCAGGTAACTCGTCGCATCTTTCCAAGCACGCCAGCCCCCGAACCAGCCATTGCTAAGCTATCAATCATCGACGCAACCGTTGCTCGTTTCACACCTACAGCCGCTATATGGCTCTTTGACAAGAGCGACAAAGTGCAGTTACCTTATCCTGAACTATGCGAAAGGCTTGCACTCGCGCTCCGGGAGGCGCTGGACGAATATCCGCAATTCTCAGGTCGAATTCGGTGGGCCACCAGGGAGCAGGTCAAAGATGACCCGGTTCCTCGCCATCATGGTCGTCCCGTGGTGTACTATGGCTACCCAGACGACCCCGGTGTCGAGCTGGTAGTTGTCGATTACGACTTGACCTTGGACGAGGTCGTACCCAGCAGGGAAGAAAGGGCTGGCGCTTTAAAGGTTTGGAACGCAAGCGGGTTTCGACAGAGCGACTTTCTCCCGGACACAAAGATCGCTCTGTCATCTCTTGATTCCGTCGACGTCCTACCGTGCATGGCCATTCAGCTCACACAATTCAAATGTGGCGGTATCGGAATCAGCTCCATGATCCCACACCCGCTAGCGGACGCCGTGTGCCTGATGAACTTCATGAACTCCTGGGCAGCCAAGACCAGAGCCTTCTTCACAGACGGTTCCGCAGCCAGCGAGCCGCAGCTTTGCAAACCGATATTCGATCCAACCCTGCTTGACCAAGTTGCCGGTCTCAGCCCCGGCGGTCTACCCGATGCTGCTAAAGTCCAGAAAGCTCGTCTATTACCAATGCACAGATTCGACTGGTGGGCAGAAGAAGCTCCGGGCTTTCCTGCGGGGACGAAATCTGCCACACTGGCCACGAAGCCATCCCCGGAGGAAGTGAGTAAGACAAAGCTCAGCCCATCGACGTTTCCTCCGTGGCCAACCTGGGACATGGCCGCCCCAGTTGATCATTACCAAATACGCTTTTCTGCGAGGGAGTTGGCGAACATCAAGGAAGCTGCACGTGCCACTTTGCCGAACGACCTCAAATCTTGTCGCGTCTCCAGACTCGACGCTGTTTTGGCCCATGTTTGGACCCTTATCAATCGAGCAAGAGAGCACCAAAGTTCTCAAGACGACGTCTATATGGACATCACGCTTGGCCTCCGTTCAAGACTACAGCCTCCTCTTCCCGATACCTTCGTAGGATCTCCTCTAGCCATAGGATACGTCGGGAAAAAGGCTGCAGATATCGCTACAGGTAGTCACAGCGAAATTGCCGGGGCAATTAGACACATGATGGAGCGCTTCACCCCCGATGCCGTCGCGGCCTACATACACGATGCCGCCCATGAGGTCTGTCCGCAACGGCTATGGCAGGCTTTTCTCGGTACGCATCACACTCTTGTGACGTCTTGGGTGAGAGCCAAGGCCTATGAGCTAGACTTCTTCGGGACAGAAGGGATGGCAAGATATGTCCAGGCAGTCATGCCAAAGATTGATGGTCTCGTTCAGGTCATAGACGTGGCAGATACTGGCGACTTTGATGTTATCATCTGTATCCAGCGTGAAGCCATGGATCGGCTATTACAAGACCCCTTGCTTCGAAGATATGACACGTCTACAGTGTAACATACAGAGCTTCAAAGCACCAAGCCCTTCTCCGCATGACACAATTCGTGTTTAGTATGTACATTATTTCTATCTAGCACCTTAGATGGCTGAGGTTTTGCTACATGAATTATATGCACTGAAGAATACAGCTAGGCTTCACCAACGCGAAAATTCTCCCATGAACCAATAATGGTGTCGTTCATGCTCAAGCATAGACGTAACATAGCGGACTACCTCCAACGGTGCTCATCAGCTCGCGGATCGTGCGGCTCTCCGCGTTTACACCGAGGTTGATGATGTCCTCGACGGTGGCATTGCGACTGGCTGGTCTGTTGCTGATGGTAATGGTGCCAGCAATGTCAAAGGCGTTCCGCGGGTGCAAGGCTTGCCAAAGCCAGTAGACGCGGTCTACCATGGCATGGTGGAGGAAAAATGTCGGGTCCACGGGAGAGGAGTACAAGTCGCTGGCTTCGCCGTTGACGGCGAAGTGGCCAGCAGCATGCATGCCTAGGAAGCCGTCCGCAAAGCGTCCCTGAAGCTCATTTTGGAAAAGCTCAACACTCTTCGAGGCAGCTCCCACAGTGATGTTGAGCATGTTTTCGTCGGTCATCCAGCTGGACATGGCATATGAGCTGAGGTCACGGCTCAAACAGCGAGGGTTGTAGCCGAGCTTGCCGTTGGGGTTGGCCTCCATGCCATCCATGCCGGGGTTCACGGGTCCAAGGTTGACCGTCATGCTGGCGAAAGGTTAGCTTGGCATACGACGGAATGTTATCATGAGCTGCAAAGACTTACTTGGCGAAAGGGCCGCTCTTGAGACAGCCACCGCCGTTGCCCGAGGGCAGGAAGATGGCACCGGCGCCGCTGATGCTGCCGTTGTGCTTCAGATAGGCACCATCGCCACCCATGCTCGTGCTGCTTCCATCAAAGACAGGCGACTTGGTCAAATCGTCCTGGTATTTGAGCCAGTTCCAGTACTGTGGTTCTTGTTAGATATGTCTGCGAACGCGATGTGTCCAGAGGAATCCACTGACCGGCTGTGAACCCTTGTAGCCGCACTCGTTCCGCAGAGCCTCCTCGTAGGCCCAGACGAAATAACGGTGCCAGGTCAGGAAATTTCCCTGTTCGGCAATGTCAGAGGTGCCATTCGAAATCAAAGATGAGGTTTGCTCACGGTGCCGTGAATTGTAGTGGTCTGGTTGATGTGGACGGCAACGAAGTCATCGTAGCGGTTTCTTGCGCCAGGCGCAAACTCGGGGTCCGACTTGGAGGGCGACGTCAACATGCACTGGACTGCGCTGATGTAGTTTTTTTTCTCCTTAGCCGAGAAAGTCTCCCTTGATTTGCGTGTTAGCACCAGGATGGTCCCCGCGATCTGCATGGCCCTGTGAAGGATGTACGAACCAGTCGCGGCGATAGCGTGCGTTGAAAACATTGCAGCTGCTGTGCTTGCTCACTGCACTCGACTCGGCCTTGAGGGCGTCCATAGCCCGGGCTTGGAGATTGGTAAGAACATCTCGAGCCTCAAGGGGGGAAGCGAGAGCCGGTGCGCTCAGCAGCCCAACGGCCGCTGCCACGATGCTAATAGCATGCATTGCTGACTGGCACTCGTGCTTTGGGCAGACAAGCAAAGTGAAGGCAACCGCGTACGAGCGTGACAAGGGAATCAGAGAAGAAGGAGACGGTGTGGCTCTTAGATGCGTATGCCACAGCTGATCTCTTGCCAGTCCGACTGATTGCGCAGGGCTCTTGGGAAGTGGGAGGGATTAGATTGTCCGGCACTGCAGTCGAGATCCAAGAGGAAGGCTTCCTCGTCAGACAGTCACAGAGACTTGTTAGCTATATACACGGATGCCTGTCGGACGTTGAGAATAGATTAATACCCGTTGGTTAGCGTCTACGGCCATTATCTGCAGGGTTCCGGATCCGCGCCGCGAAAGTCCTAACCGCACTGGGCGGTATGTAGACCGGAAGAGAGGGGGGGCGGAAATTGCAAGTGAGGGTTGCGAATCGAACGGTTATCTGCGGCGGGCGAGAGACGAATTCGATAGCCCAGATCCAGGGCCCACGGCGCCGGGATGTGCTGCATGCAACCCTCTCCAGTCAAAATAAGTGGATGAGATGCAGGGAATGTGCGTTTCCGCTGGTCGCCACCGACCGAGGCGAATGAGAAGAAGGGAATATGGCTTTGGCGAAATGCCGAGTTGGAACTGTAGCATCCGGAAGACGGCTTGGGTTTCTCTGATATCGAGTTTACCCATATTCATGCCCGTCATTGGATATGCTCCTCAAGCTTAACCTCAAACTCTCAAAGCTAAGAGGAAACCGTTCGTCCGAACTAAGTGACGGGAGACCCAAAGACCGCTGTCCATTCCGTCGGCTACAGTCCAACTCCACAGAGCCACTTTCAACCTCGGGGATGATCAACCGATCCAGGACGGATCGCATTCTGGCGTGGTTTGCCATCCGGTCGTCCCTCTCGGCAGTTCTTGGCACATATGCCACGGGATCCGCAAGACAGGCCATCCACTCCTTCTCTTTACATTGCTAGCGGCCGACTCCGCCGCAATCTTTCCAAGGAACAGGGCTCTGCCAGCATCCACGCAATTCCACTCGTATCTTCAGACGCTGTGAAGGACTGAAGGTTCCCAACTGTCGTTAGGTCGTTCGCGATAGGAAAGTGGAGGATCAATATTGCCGCCCTCGCCTCGCAGCACGGACAAACTCGCAATCAAATTTGAATCCCCCTTGTTGACGCTTTCTGTTCTGGCGAAATGGATGGATCTGCTTCCTTGGCCTGCATTGGGGCACAGTCTAGAAGTTCCGAGTCGCACGAGACTTTCTCGGTCTAGTTGGGTATGGAAAGGAGTCTCTCTAGTTCCTCCCTCAGCGACTGTCACTCAGTGACGCCGACTTAATCATGCTGTTTCGAGATATCCCTTTTCAGCCCCATATCGCCTGCATGTTGTACTATGTAGGAGTGGTGTGGTTTCTACATTCCCTGAAGATTCTCGATCGTGAGGGGACCAAACCGCTCAAGATGCTTAAAAGAACACGCCGGTTCCCTCAGTCCGCTACGTGTCCACTGTCCTGACCTTCGTGGCTCTTTTCTGCTTCCCATTCTTTCAGTAACCAGCCCGTGCGCACGCGCGCTTAGCCGCGCCGTCGACAACGCCGCCGGTATGTCTTCGACTTCGTCCTCCACGGCCGTGGACCCGGAACGGGCCCAGGAGAGCAACACTGCCATGATCCTAGCCGTGACCGGGACATTTCACCTACTCGCCCTCATTTTCGTTGCCTTACGAACGTATACCCGCGCCGCCCTTGTGAAAACAATAGGAATCGACGATTATATGATGATCATGGCCGCGGTAAGGCGATCCCCGGGGTTCGGTGCCCTGGCGTTTGTGCTGACCCTCTTCAGCTGTGTGCGCTGGGCGGAGGCATGGTTACGTTCATTATTCAAGCCTTCTACGGGCTCGGGAAACACAAGGATACGATCAGCACGCCCGACAACGTCGAGTTCTCCAAAGTTGGTTTTTTCCAGTCCATCATCTCTGCGATTGGCGCGCTGGCTTTCCTCAAAATATCGATCGCCCTTTCGTTGCTACGACTGAGCAAGAATCCCTGGTATTCACGGTCTCTGTGGGCACTCATAGGTGAGCTATCATTGAATTCGACCGGGAAGCAATCATCCAACTAAGTGGTATATCAGTGTTTGTTGTTCTCTACACTATTATGGCGTGGTTGAGTTTCTTCCTGTATTGCACGCCGTTAGCAGGGTACTGGGACAAGAGCCTGAAGCCGAAGACGTATGGCATCAAATTGTTTGTCAATTTCGCGCTTGTCAACACCGGTGAGATCTGATCACCTTTCTTCTCTATTTGAGTCTTTTCTGACAAGAGCAGCTTTCAACATCTTCACCGATGTTTGCTTCGCAACGCTCCCCATACCCATTATCTGGGTCTTGCAGATGAAGCTGCGTACGCGCATCTACCTAATTGTCGTCTTAAGTCTAGGATACTTGTAAGTCCATTCTCGAACGACTATGACAGTATTTTGACCGTGCCAGCGCTGTTGCTATGGGCATCATCAAGGCAGTCTACCAAATCGCCCAACCCAGCAACAAGGATTCAACCTTGTAAGTCTAGATTCGTTTCGGGCGGAACGAAAATTGCTGATAACGACCCCTAGCTACCAGAGCGTTCAGTTCTGGGGCTTGTAAGTGACTCTCAAAATTCCGCCGTTTGCCCCAAAACTAAGCTAATGGGTTTCCGATAGTCTCCAGCTCAACCTTGGTATCATCGCCGCCTGCGCGCCTGCCCTGAAGCCACTAGTGGGCAAAGCTCTCAAGATCTCGTCGAGCCGGCGATACAAAAGCGACAACCTCTACGAAAACCGATATCCCACGGGCCGGACAGGTCGAACCGGAAATGTCAACGCAAACGCGCGAAGACATGGATACAGGGAACAAGGCAGCCAAGGGGCACCGGAATTCGAGCTCGAAGAAGCCCGCTTCTCGCCGGGTACGGAATTGTACAGTACGAGCATAAAGGGGGGAAATCACCCAGCCGCGGTGGCGGTGTATCAAAAAAATGACAGTTTTGGTGACAGGTCAGGGAGCGAAGAGATGATTCTGGAGGCTGCTGGCAGGGGTCAGGGCATCATGAGGACGACCGAGGTCTCAATCCAACAATGAACCTCCGAAGCACTAGCATTTCTTTGAAATAACGATAAATAGAAATAGGGATACAAAAACGATTGGAAACCTTTTCAATCGAATTTGTACTGGGTCAGGGATGTAGTGACTTGCGAACTCAGCCAACTGCCTGTTTCGGGATGCACTCCGGCCGCCAAGGCATAGTTTGATCCTTCGACATTCCTGTCTGCCGCATCCTTGTGAGCATGGATGTAGAATATTGAACTTGGAAGTTTCATCCCAGAAGCCTGTCATCCCAATTCAACGTTTTCTTGGGGCAGATGAATTGAAGACGATGAGTTGTGGGCCCCTTGCTGCTCGTTTACAATTGCGTCAAATTCATTGCGAAACACCTCCCTCTAGAATGGACCCTATCAACGATGTCTTCTTGGAAATGTAGTTGATATTCGCTGAGCGGTACGTTGCGCATTTCCGTTAATTGACAATCAAAGGCACACGTGGAGAAAGGTGGAAATGAGTTGCAAAGTAAATGCAGTGAGTTTTCTAAGAAAACTTCCAGAAAACATGATTCGTCTCACAGTCGCAACTTGCTTCTAAAAGAGCCCGGTCAACTCCATTCCATCAACCTTTGTGTTTAACTCGGAATCTATACCTTGTGGATCTATTTGTTTATGGAGATCTACTTGGTTAGCACACTTTATCAGACTTCTCGGCTTTCCTTCCCAAATCTCAGGTTTTCTAGGTGAATCTCCTGGTTTCTTCCAATTCTTCCCACCAAGGCCGTTTTTGAAAGCGTCCTCACCACTCTCGGAGCTCATCTAGGCCTTCTCTTTCAATAACTTCACTTTCATATGAATGCCAAATGCACCGGAGCCACCCCACCAAGCACACATCAGCCAGGCCAGGCGTCAGCCATCCGGTCGCTCTCAACGAGTCCTTGGCCATGTCTACATCTTGAGAAGATATCTATTCATCTGAGCCTTTGCATTGAGAGCCGCCTTTTGATCCCTTTCAGTCGCATCCAACCCCATGGATTTACATGCGATCGGCGACGCATGACGGAGGTAGTAGATGAAGTCGGCCTGCGCAGCGTTGATGGCGAGAAGTATGTCACCCCTGACTGCTTTATCCCGGCGTCGGAGCTCTGAAGAGCCCGGAAGTCCGGGTACGCATCTTCCAAGTAAGCAGGTATGGCAGTGCTCTCGTGTACTCAGTTTGTCGTGCCTTCTGCGGAGTCCAAGATCCGTAAGCAGGGCGTGCTCTTGTCGCAAGGTTTGGGGTCACCAAGACTCACCGATTCGAGTTGTTGGGTCGTGGAATTGTAATCTATGATGTTGATTTTGAGTGATGGTATGGCGCTCCTGCCTTCCAGAGGGTCGCTGGGGTTTGTCAGGCCCTTGATGAGAAGGTAGTATACAATCCGACGTGGATAAAATTCTTTCAGCCAGAGGAAAAGAGTGTGCTGAGCAGGTGTCGCCATAGTTTATACCGTCCAAACAGACATGAGTTCATCCTCTCAGAGTGATGAGAACTCTGGGTGTCTAGATGCACGTCTTGATCTTGTTGTGGTGCCACAAGCTGAGCGGATCGCCAGGCGCGCAATGCGTTTATATATCGCTGTTGCTCGGAAACTTTTCGAAGTTATTAATCTGTTGCCTTAATCATGAGGAACTTTCAACCGTGTTCTCTCTGAGGGGTGACGAGAGTGCAGCATGATGGATGTGCTAGCCCGTCCTGGCACGGAAGAGACTGGCGGCACCCGGAGACTTTATCGCCGACCTCGTCTCCACTCGTGTCTCCGAGACTCACCACCGGACCTTCGCCTCACGGGCTTCAACCGGTCCTGACTTATGATATTGTCATAAAACTTGTCACTAGAAATCGACAAAGTGTTTCCGGATATTTAAAACCAAATCTCTACTTACACCACCGTACGTCACACTCTCTCTAGCAACGGGCCACAGTCCGAAGAATATTACGACCCAAAAAGCCCGCCTCATATCCTCGCAACGGTTACATGAACAAGCTTCCAATGAGCACTAGCGTCGTCTATCTTCAGCCATACTGTAAGTCAGAGCTACTCCAAGCATTTGATTGTGGTCCGCTTGCGTTTGATCCGCTTTCCCCGCAAGCCCCTTCGGCCATCCGGCTCCACATCTCACCGGTCCCACGCCCGTCCGGCTCGGCGGTTGGCGCCGACTGGCCCGCGTTGGAGCCATTCATGTCCACATAATCTCATCGCCAGAAGGACCGATGAACGAAGAGAAGACGCAAGCTTATTTCAAGACTTCCCTCAACTTGTGAAGTCTTGGTGCACGCGCCAATGCGGGGACGGCATCCCGGTAGAGCGCGATTGCCGTGGCAGCGGCTTGTCCTCGGATATCGATTGCGCTATCAGACCTTCTGATGTCGTTATGAACCCAAACCTGCGAGGAGCATGAACATTTTTTCCAGTCCATTCTTTTTCGGGAAGGTCCTCAATCGTCCCAAGCCACGAGAAACCTACTTCTAGTTTCTTTGCAGCGATTTCAGGTTCACATCTTTTCTCGTTCTGATCATCGGAGCCTTTTGCTGGCCTGCTCAATGCCGCTGTGTTCCAGGTTCTCATCTTCTTGGCTCTTTGTCAAGTGGTACCCGTCACCGTCAGCGGTAATTCGACCTTTTCCGATATTTTCAGCCTGGGCGCACCTCGTACCGCGGCGATTTAGCTACTTGTGGTAGATGTCGTCATTTGCCTTCGGCGTCACTACATCGCAACCTTCCAATGACTCCTTGTCCAGCTGTGGGCTCGGCCGCGTGCGAGTGGAGGTCTTCATTTCCTCCGCAGTTCGTTCAGACGACTTAACGTAGACTAGGGATGAGCCGCAGTGGGAAACCTATCCCTGCAAGAGCTGCACGACCTTCGGGGAATGCGACGGATCCTTCCTCCTGTACCATCATTCATTCCCAACTAGATGAGACGTTGCAGCCGCCAGGCCGCGGCCAGTGGCACAACCATGACCAGCCCGCAGCGGTCAACATCAGAACACTGCATTGCGTGCTGGAGTGCCGGGCTTGAGGACACTCGGGTTGAGAAAGGGTCAATAGATAGGCCGGTAACCAGCCACGGCATGGATCGAGCAGGGGCCAAGAAACAAGAAATGGTGTGACCTCTTGGCCGCTGAATACATGAGTCGGAAGGCATCCCGCCAGGTATTACCTAGGGTATATAGAGTCTCAACGCGCCACTCGCCGCAACGGTCCTCGCCTCCCTTCACCCATAAGCTCCGTGACGTGTTTTGACTGCCCGAACTGTGTCAAGCTTATGTCTACCAGCCGCCGCCTTTTGAGCAGATAAAGGCCTGCTTCAACGACAAGACTGCCGGGTGATCGACAATGGTGTTCTCAAAGCTCTTTGGGGGGGCAGAGAAGTCCGGCCCCGAGTATCGGGTCGATCAAGAAGCTAGCGATTCTGAACCTTCCATCATCCACGATGGCGACCTTGCATACACCCGACAGAAGGGAGGCAATGGTTCCAAGCCTTCATACCAGGAGGCCGTAGGTGCCCCCGTTGAGTCCAACTCGCCGTTAGGGTACCACGTTGGCTGGGCTGCGGTCATTTTCCTGAACATCAACATGATGATCGGAACCGGTGTTTTCTCTACCCGTAAGAAGTTTTCAGACCATCGAGTCCAATGATCGGGGCAAAGGCTAATTATGTCAACTTCAGCCGCCAGCATTCTCAACAGAACAGGATCCATTGGTCTCGCACTCATCTACTGGGTTATCGGCTTCCTCATGGCTGCGGCCGGGTTTAGTATCTACCTAGAGTTGGCTAGTTACTTCCCCAACCGAAGCGGATCAGACGTGGTCTACTTGGAGCAGCAATATCCGCGGCCGAAGCATTTCTTCCCTGTCGCCTTCGCAGTTCAATCGGTCATCTTGTCATTCAGTAGCAGCAATGCTGTCGGTAAGCTTCCATATCATTATGCTACCTGGAGGGAGATTTTGCTCACGGATTATCAGTATTGTCGAGATATCTCTGGAGAATGGCTGATGTTACGCCTTCTGAATGGCAGATGCGAGGTGTTGCCATCGCGGCTTACACTTTGGCTGTCGTTTGTGTCCTTGCACACAACAAGTACTCTCTCTGGCTCGTCAATGGCATTGGTGTTCTGAAAATTCTAACGCTGGTGTTGTAAGTAATTCGTCTTGGGCAAAGAGATTGTCAGCAACCCCGCCTGACAGCTTTGAACAGCATCAGCATCGCCGGTCTAGTCGTACTCGGAGGCAACGTCAAGCACATCCCCGACCCCAAGGCCAACTTCCGCAACGCATTCGAAGGTACCACGACGAACGGAAACGACCTATCAAACGCTTTGGTCAGCATCATTTTCTCTTATAGCGGATACAGCAACGCCTTCAACATGACCAACGAGATCAAGAACCCGATCCCCACCCTCAAGCGAAACGGCATCATCTCCCTTGCCACCGTCGCGATTCTTTACATGCTCTGTAACATCGCCTACTTCGCTACGGTCTCCAAGGCTGAGTTTGCGGAGGCCAGCGAGATTGCCGCCGCAGTCTTCTTCTCTAAGCTGTTCGGAGAGAGCAAAGCCGCGGCCAACGTCTTGAATTTCCTTGTTCTCCTGAGTGCATTCGGAAATTTGTTGGCCGTTCTCATCGGCTCGTCCCGAATGATTCGCGAGATCGGGCGACAGGGAGTTCTTCCATTCACCGAGTTCTGGGTCTCCACCAAGCCGTTCGGAACGCCTCTCGGCCCATATTTGCTGAAATGGGGAATGACATTCATCATGATCGTTGCCCCTCCCGCTGGTGATGCATTTTCTTTCGGTGAGTCATTGAAGCCGCATTTGAATATCGATTATCCCCACATTGCTCTGACAACTGTTGCAGTCGTTGATCTCCAGACTTACCCCGGTGCCATGTTCAACTTTGCGCTTACCTATGGCGTTTTCATTCTGAGACGTAGACGCAGACGTTCTGGCATTGGCGGCTCTGACTTCCGCGCTTGGGACATTGTCGTTCTCTTCTTTCTTGCCATTCAAGTATTTGTCCTGGCAATGCCATGGTGGCCTCCCAAGGGCGGTCCATACGCAGGGAGCGTCAGCTTTTGGTATGCCACGTACTGCGTGGTTGGGATTGGGATGTAAGTCATCGACAAGGCCGTGCATGCTGAGCATGCGGTATGCCGTTTCCTCGTACTGACGGTTTACTAGCATGATTCTCTGTGGCCTCTATTATATTTTCTGGATGTACCTGCTTCCAAGATGGATGGGCTACGAGATTCGTACTGAAATCGTAGAAGTCGGCTCCGCCGGTGCAAACACCCACCGACTGGTCAAGGTTCCCAAAGCCGAGGTTCCGCAGTGGGATGTTGATCACGACGAAGCCGGTAACTTGCGTCGGAGGAACGTGACGACTGTTGAGCTTGAGTCAGGGGGGTCCAACGAGAAAACCGCCTAGGGGGTGGTTTTCAGTATTCTGGCTTTGCTGATATCTATTGTTGTCGCCTGTGCTTGGTCAATGAGTACAGAATTCTATCTCAGAACTATTCGTTGCACACTATGACCTCCGGTTTTCTTTTTCGTTTCTCTGTTCCCGGGAAAGATAACTGCATCTGAAACCGGAATATGATTCTAAAGCTCATAGCTCTCAACCCCTCTTTCAAAGTTCGGCAGGCTGAACGTTCACACGGAAGATCCAGAACTCTTTGTCAGGCTTTACTGCATTAAGCAATTACAGACAGAATAGGGCAAGCCTATTTACCCTGTGGACTAAAGGGATAACACGTGATCGGGACGTGTGTGCGAATCTTAAAGAGCATAGCCAGCAGGGTATCAGGTACTGGAGTGGTTGAGAAATCCAAACGCGAAAAGAAATTCGGAGACACCCAGCAACTTGGGAGGAAACCTCGTTCCAATGTTTACACATAAACGGGCGATGTACGATTTGACAACTTTTCGCAGAATCATTTAGAGCGGAAATTCCAGGAAATGTGGGAGACAGCTCCAAATGACACCAGGACTCCAAGCTTAACCTGACTATGTGATAATCTCCTTGGACCTTCCCACTGAGCGTGTGAACGTCGACTCTCATGAGCGAGCATCCCCAGACTATGTTCACACTGTCATCGAAATTACACTTCAATTACTAGACATGCCGCCGCGTGGGAGGTGATGGATAGCTTAGCTAGAAATAGTCGCCTAGGCAAGTGTCCATTGATTTCCAACAGCCTGTTTATCAACAAATGTCAAGACTGAGTAAATTGATCGCACGTCACAGCCACTGACGGATCGCCGGAACCGGAACCTTCTGCTGGGGTTGGGAATGGTTCCCGCTTTCTTATCATCCGAGGCCAAGGATCCCCCGCCATTCAACTAACTAGTCATTCTCGCGCTTTTGATCTCGGTCCCGCTAAATCATGTCAACCCCACAGAATGCTAAGATGAACATGCTAAACTTCAATATCCTCCAGCATGAACAAGCTAATTCCCCGGGAATTTCTTTCATACTCCTCTGTAATCCGCCCAGCCTTTGCATCTCAGCCATCAAGACAAGTTGCAGGTAAGGCCATCGAGACACCAACAGACAAGGGCAAACTTCAAGTTCAAGGCTGATGCGAAGTCAGTCTACTGGGTCGGTGAGCCCTTGCCAATGGCATTCGGGCTCATTTTTGCCGACTGATAAGCAAAACCGATCGCACGGGTCCGTCGTTCGCCTAGCTCGCTCGTTCCGACCCAACCACGTGCGATTGGGCACATCCTCCCGAGATAAGGAATAAGTCAGGATGTTGATTCGAACTCACAATCTCAACCACCCATACGCCATGGATTTCAGTGCTGGATCACTGGATTTGGACGAGGCATCTTCCCTCATGCTCGAACATTCGCGCCAGGTTGTAATCTGAGGCCTTATCGAAATGGCTTCGCCAACCTCCTTCGGCGAAACCCCATGTGCATGGCGGCTGTATAAGAGATTCTAGACATCCTCTCGGGTACAACTTTGAATCAGCCAGACCAGCAGAGCTTTCTCGCCCTTTTCTAATTATTGCTGCCTCAAGACAAGTTCCTTTCCCAAGGAATTCCGCAGTCATCAGCCAAAATGCACATCCTCAACATCCTACTCGCCGCATCTCAGCTGGCCGCCGGCCTGGCCGCTCCGGCCCCCGTCCGTGTCGTCGACCCGGTCCCCGTACACCGTCTTTCGACGCGGGAAACGCACTTCAACGCCAGTCTGCCGAATGTCACCATCTTCGCCATGGGCGGTACCATCGCCGGCTCAGCATCGTCAAACGCTCAGACCACAGGCTACCAAGCCGGCGCCCTCGGCGTTGATATACTCATCGATGCGGTTCCGGAGCTGTGGAACGTCTCCAATGTCAAGGGCGTTCAGGTAGCCAATGTTGGCTCCGGCAGCATCACCCCGGAGATCCTGCTCAACCTCACCCGCCTCGTGCAGGAGGCTCTTGACGACCCTTACTGCCAAGGCGCCGTCGTCACTCACGGAACTGACACCGCCGAGGAGTCTGCCTTCTTCCTTGACTTGACCGTCAAGTCCGAGAAGCCCGTCGTCGTCGTTGGTGCTATGCGACCCGCTACCGCCATCAGCGCCGATGGCCCCATCAACCTCCTCGAGGCCGTGACTCTTGCCGGCAGCCCCGAGGCCGAGGGCCGCGGAACCATGATCGTGCTCAACGACCGCATCGGCAGCGCTTTCTACACCACCAAGACCCACTCCAACTCTCTCGACACCTTCAAGGCCGTTGAGCAGGGATACCTCGGCTTCTTCCTCGACATCAATCCCGTTTTCTACTACCCTCCCGTTCTGCCCTACGGCCGCGTCTACTTCAACGTCACTGAGGCGGAAGAGCTGCCCGAAGTTGACATCCTCTTCGGACACCAGGCTCTTCAGCCCATCCTGGCCACTGCTGCGGTCGAGGCTGGCGCCAAGGGTCTCGTGCTGGCGGGCATGGGTGCTGGAGGGTGGACCACCCCCGGTCGCGACACCCTCAAGAAGCTTGCGCAGGAGAACAACACCCAGATTGTCGTCTCCAGCAGAACGATGGGAGGCTTCGTCGAGGATAACGATGCGCTGAACACTTACGGTGGCTGGAACCTGAACCCTCAAAAGGCTCGCATCATGCTGCAGCTTGCGCTGAACGCCGGCTTCAGCTCCGAGCAGCTGGAAACCCTCTTCAAGTACGCGCCTTCAGCGCAATGAATTTCCACAGTTACGAGATTATGAGTACATAGATATCCAAAATAGAGCAAAGTAATGTTTATCCATACAGCGATTCCATCATGGTGCTGCTGATTGCGCTCTCGTCGCGCACTGGTTCCGCGGACATCGCCTTTGTTGATTTAACGGGAGCGGAATGTCGCTCAGAGGACTATTAACACAGTTTTCTGCCGAAATATAGCTTTGAGCAAGTCAATCGCGATGATCTCACTGGCAAAGACGAGGTTGGTCCAGCTAGTCCAGGTCTTGATGCAACCCTGCCTGCAAGGCAATGCTGCCTCCCTGCTTCGGCAGTTACCTGGTTGCCCAGCCCCAGGTCTTGGGGTAGCGAGCCTCTGTTCAGACGTGAGTTTTGATATGTAAACTCGTAACTGAATGACAGGACGTGGCATCAAGACCAGCCCCCCAAAAACATTGTTCCCTCGCTACGTCAGTGTCACCCGAGCATTCTTGAGTGTCTGCACGTTTTTGGGTCTTTGGAAATCTGTCAAAGACGCGATGTGACAGCACGCTCCCTTCAAATACGGTAAGTTCTCGGATTGCTCAGCTTGAATGAAGAGGCTAGGGCTCCAAGACTGATGCGGCAAAACATGCGGGATGCCCTTCCCGCACGGATGGTTATATGAACGTCTGGTATACCCAAGTATCCCAACTTCGTAGGAGAGCACGGATCCCCAAGTTGTAGTTGTATAACTCTCAACGGCTATCCCTATACCAGCGCGGACTTTTGAATGGAGAGAAGCCACTGTCGAAAAGAAAAGCGAGCATATAAACTCCTAATTGCACCGCGTGGTCCGATTGGAACTTACAGAATCCGCTCAAGTCGTTCAGAGGTCACTCCACTCGTCTAACAGCTCCTTTGCATCACCCTCACAATGTCTCGAGCTTTCCAAAGACTCAGCATCCGTCGTTTGGCGACGCTGCTCGGTGTGGTCGCCATCCAACCACACCTCGCGAATGGTTTACCTGCATTTGATAGTGGAGAATCTCCGGCCATGCTCAATAGAGCGTATACCACTACCCCCGAACTAGAGCTCCGCCAAGATATCCCCGATGTTCTCGCCAAGTTCCCATCAGGTCCTCTAAACCAGTTCCTACAAATCATCAGCACGCTTCCAGCAGGCGCAGCCGCACTCGATGCTGTTGGTCTGATCCTTACGCCTCTGCAGCAGGGATTGGCGGACTCCGTGGACATCGAAACGACCGAAAGTGACTTGGCACAGGACGCTGCTTGTGCAGACATCACCGTCTTCTTCGCGCGCGGAACGACTGAGCCTGGGAATGTGGAACTATTCACTGGTCCGCCATTTTTCGATGCTCTGAAGGCACAAGCCGGGGGCAAATCCCTCGCTATCCAGGGCGTTGAGTATCCTGCTACGCTTGCCGGCTTCAACAGGAACGGTACCGAAGGTGTGCCGAGCATGTCAGTGATTTCCAGACTGTGAAGTGGCACCACAATAACATCAATCGAATACTGACGGCTTTTGCAGGACCAAATTCATTGAAGATGCTGCAAGCAAGTGTCCCAGCACGAAAATCGTCATGTCTGGCTATTCTCAAGGGGCCCTCGTCGTCCGCAGCGTGGCCGAGTCGTTTCCCGCTAGCGCAGCACCCCATTCAATCCCATCTAATCAATTCAACTAATCAAGCAATTAAAATAGGGCTTTTTTCGCAGTTAATTAGCTAAAACGACGATACCCTCGTTTTGGATGTTTTGATTAATCTAACGTTGCCCGGAAGATAGAAAATCCAGCCTCCGGACTAATTAGAATTTTTAAAAGATTTAAAAAAATATAAAAAATATATATTACTAACTATACCTAAAAAAGTTCACTATTAGTAATATAAAGACCTATAGCGGGATTCGAACCTATAATACTATACTTTATTAACTAAAGTTAGGAATTATACTACTTAACTATATGAGTACTAATAGATACTAATAAGGTAATTTTTATCTACTAAGTACCTTATAACGCCTATTTTTTTTTATTTATACTAGCCCCTTTGCTAGGGCTTGAAAAAGCCCGTTTTTAACCCCTTTGCTAGGCCTCGAAAATAACCCTTTTTTAATATCACTACTAATACTACTACTACGCCTGCCTCTACGCCTCGAAGCCCTGCCTATATACGCCTCTTAAAGCCTATTTTAACCTCTTGCTAACTATTATAATACCTATGCTAGCCTATAATTAACATCTTAATTACTTTATTAGCTATAATATATTAACTCCTTATAGGATTGCTACTCAGATATATACCTCGTTAACTACTAGTAATATATCGACTATTAACCTCGCTACCCGTAGTAATCTCGAAGCCTTACCTCATATTATATAGAAGGGCTAGCGCTTTATTAATATTAAATATATCTCGAGGAAGGGTAGCTAAGGCTATATATCTTAGATTAAGAACGAGGGCCTTTTTATCTATAAGATCCTTCTAAGCGGTGCTCGAGGTAAGCCCCTTCTCTGCTCTACTTTTAATTATACTAATAATATATCTAAGCGATGCTTACTAGGTTTGCTAATATTATAATAAAGCTAGGTATCTCAATATACCTCGGAAGGCTTCTGCTATATCTAGCGCTAAGGTATACCTTAAGGCTATCTACTATATCTTCTAAGATCGATTATACGCTACGAGTATATCTAGCGATAATTCTAATACTAATAAGCCCCTTCCTAAGCGCTAACGCTCTATTCTTATCGCTATACCCCGGGGCAAGGTCTTATAGATCGAAGAGCTAGCCCTCGGGTTTATTATTAATACTAGTAACCCCTTCTCAATATTTAGCAATTAATATATATAATATATACTTAGCCTCTTCGATCGCAACGTCTATAACTAAGTATATTAGTCGAAGTTAAGTTAGAGGGACCTACTTAACTAACTCTACGCCTCTAAGAAGGTATAGATCTAAGAGGAGATATATAAGGCACTCACTAGGGTCTATATATCATTCAATCTATAGACCTCCTCTAATTAATATGCAATCGTTACTATCTTTAGCTACTTTATTAACGAGGTAGGCAAGCAGACCTAGTACCTCTTAGCTCTTTGCTACTAGCCTAGCGCCTACTCTAGTGAGAATATTGCTATTATTATTTATACTATTCTTAGCGACTAGGGCCTACTTAATAGGGTCGGCATAGCTATTTCTAATAACGCTATAAATAACGACTCTTGCCTTAAGGCTCTCTTCCCTTCTCTATTACCTATATATATAGAAACTAACGCTAAATAACGCTAAATTCGATACTATAGTTATATCCTTAACCTCGTTAGTCGTGCTATTATTTATAGTATTAATAATAAGGTATTCGAGGAGGAGTCTAACTTTCTTCTTAGTCCTAATAGAACTTGAGATAACCTAACCTACTAGAGGTAGAAGGGCCCTATTAGCAAGCTCCGGAATATCATTAAGTATATTAGATTATCGCTATAATAAGCCGAAAGCTTCTTATCTATTAGCAATAAGGCTAATAATAATAATAAGACCTTTACCCTATAGGAGGAGTTATTATAAGAGCTGAATTTAATATTAAGCAACGCTACTCGATAGAACTTAACATATATAATAGTTAAGCGAGCCCTACTTAAATATAGCTAGATTAATAGTTATATTCTTTATACCCAGGGACTTAAGTATGCTACGGATTATATCCCTAGTAAGGATACCCTTATTAATAAGGACTAGCAGATCCTTATAGAGTTGAATAATATACTTAAGCTGCTCTATAAGCAGACTAAGAGATATAAGGGCTAGGGTAAGGGTAATAGGTATAGTTAACTCTAGGAGGTTCTAGCAAGCATGGAGTACCTCTTGGATTAACTTGAGGACTAGCGCAAGCTCTATAATACCCCTATTAATAAGGAAATCGACCTTATAGCTACTTAACTTACCTAGAGTTAGTTATAATAACTATCTCAACCTACGAGGGTATTGCAATACTCTTCGAGAGCCTTAGCAGCAACCTTATAAGCCCTATCGATCGATAGTATCCTAACTTATACTCAGTCCGATTATATACCCTTATAACGCCCCTAGCATAGTATTTTTAACTCTTATAGCTACCTATGCTTATCAATTATTAATAGCTAGCAAGTATTTAATAAATACTATACTAAGCTTATAAAGTCCCCCCTCTATGCTGCTATAGTGATTTTATATCCTAGCTAAGGCTTATAATAGCTTAAAAAACGCTAGAATATACTAGAGACTTATAGATAGCTTTATAATACTTAAGAAGGACTTCGAGAGTACTAGGAATAATAGTATGCTGAGGTATCTAACCTTATTAATTATTAACCTCATCTAGGGCCTTAGCAAGCTACTTTTTTATTGCTTGCTATTACCCCGAGGGCTGAGGACTCTAAATATCGTTAATAGTTAAATAGCAGGGCCTACGACGCTACTATTAATAAAACTAACGAACTAGAGCGATATTTTAGCCTTATAATCGCTAGGCTCGTTAATAACCCCATCTAGTAGTAGATTTTATATTAATAGACCTTCCTAACGCTTAGCAAACTTACCCTCGATATCTTCGCTATCCTAGTAATAGCAATAGACTGCAAGAGGGCATTTAGCCTTACTAAGTTAGTTCTAACGTTATAGAAGCTATTAATAAGGCCCTTATAACTCGAGAAGACCTAGTACTTCTAGAACTAGATTCGAGGCGGTAATATTGCTATTAGTAGCTACTACTTTAAGCAGAGGGGTTAATAGAGGGCTATATAACCTTAGATTATTATATAATATAAGTTCTAACCCTCTGAGAATATTATAAGAGCTTCACTAACTTCCTATTTAGGTAATTCGAATTAAATTAAATCAAATTAGCTAAAATAATCAAAAGTATCGTGAAAAGTCATTCAATTAGCTAATCTCGAGCCTCAGTTTTGACTTGATTGATTGGTATGCTGCGCTGTCATGAGAGCTTCACTAACTTCCTATTTAGGTAATTCGAATCAAATCAAATCAAATTAGCCAAAACAATCAAAAGTATCGTGAAAAGTCATTCAATCAGCCAATCTCGAGCCTCAGTTTTGACTTGATTGATTGGTATGCTGCGCTGTTTCCCGCAGACATCATGTCGAAGATCAACTCCGTGCTGACTTTCGGAGATCCACGCAACCCGGCTCCTATCCCTGCAGCAGATGGCAAGATGAAGATTATCTGCCATGAGGACGATGCCGTCTGCAGTGGCGGATTTATCACCGTAGATCATTTGACCTACGCCGAAGATGCTGACGTGGCTGCTCAGTTTGTGCTGCAAAGGGCTTCTGGTGAATAGTTCAACTATATGATTTGGCACTTCTACAGTTAAAGGGCTGATTACCAACTCAAATTGCACAGCTTGAGATTCGAAGCAAGTCTCGCAAGAATATTATGGAGACCAAACACGGAAAGAGTGAGAGCAGCATCAACAAACTGAACGGCGATGGTGGCGTGTTGCGGAGTCGTTGTTTACCACAATCGAACTTGGTATTGCACACTTTCGTTGCCGATTTCGTGGCACTTTCTCCCTAGTCTTGATACTCACTACATGCTCAGACATTCACGAACTACCTCACAGCGGGCCACGCTGCTCCACAGGAAGCATTTTGGTCCGCTTCCAGCGCCATTGCAGAATGTCACGTCACGGGCGGGCAATTGTTTCGTTTCCGCCTTGAACCCGTGAAAAGTCCGCTGCAGTGCCGTTGACTAGCCATGGGTTCGGATATCCACTCCGGCGCTTCGGCAAACGACACTCCCAGTAAGCGACCGGATTCTCCCAAGCCATTGGATAGCTCGCACTCTTTGCTGCGACCAAGTGGACTTCGAAAAAGGGACTAGAACTGCATGCTGTTACGCATTCCACTCACCGTTTTCTACAATCATTTTCTTATTGCGATCGCAGTAGGAATACGTGGCAGCAAATGATCGTTCGTCTCCGCACAAGCTTGTACTCGAAGTAGCAGCATGTATTTAAACAAGCATATGCTCGCCAAGACGCCGTGCATGCCATACTTTGGTTTAATTGCACCTCCCTTCAAGTCATGGCCGAATTTCCGATCGCGGATGAAGACCTCGTCGCCCTCGAGGGCAAGGTTGTCATCGTCACAGGAGGATCATCCGGTATCGGTCTCGCCACCGTGAACACCCTACTCTCCAAGGGCGCTTCCGTCGTCAACGCAGATATCCAGCCGCCAGCTGAGCTGCCCAAGACATCCTACACATTCGTCAAGACCGATGTTACGCTTTGGGCTGATCAAATAGCGCTCTTCAAAAAGGCAAAAGAGGTATACGGGCGTGTTGACCACGTCTTTGCCAACGCTGGTCTCGGGCCGCGAGCAAACTACCTCTCAACTGAGGTCGACGAGAACGGAGACCTTAAGGAGCCCAATCATGCCCTTTTAGATGTCAGTCTAACGGGTGTAATGCACACCGCCACCATTGCAATCTACCACATGCGACAGCAGGCGGAAGGCGGTAGCATCGTCATCAACGGATCCACAACCGGTCTTCAACGGCTGCGTGCCGTGGACTACTGTGAGTCTGAAATAGAATCAAACAAGACTCGCGTACTGACAGTGTGCTCGTAGCCACCGCTAAACATGCGGTTCTGGGGTTTGGAAGAGGCCTTATTCCACTTCTCGACGCGGGCAAGTTGCCTATTAGAATCAATACTCTGGCGCCTACTTGGACAGACAGTAGTGTCCTCCCGGACCTCAAAGGACTAATGAAGAAAATTGGCGTCGAGGTTCAATCGGCCGAAGTTGTGGCTCGAGGCGCGGCGCTCCTAATGGCAGATACGACCCGAAACGGACAAGTCATTCACGTGCAGCTTGGAAAGTACAAGGAAATCGACGAAGCGGTTCTCCTCCCAGCATTTGAGTCCATCAAGGGTCCTGACTATCCTGGAGAGGACGAAGTTTTCAAACGTTTGACGGAGGTTTCATTTGCCGCTTAAAAGGATTAATAGCAGATTTCTAGACTTGTATTTAATGCTGATTTTTTTTTTTTTTTTTTCAAATCACTTGGAATAGCATTGGATAGTTACAAGTCCGAAATCAAACCGGAAGCACAATATGTGGCTATAAAATGGCCGGACGTTACATATGGTAGACAATGTGCAAGAGCGCACTGCGTTGAGAGGTTAGAAAAGAATGACATGGGTTATGATGCGCAAGGAGTTCTTGCTGAAATCATTGATAGCGAGGCCTCGTTGCGAGTTACTCAAGAAACCAAAATATGGCAAGTCCCAGTTCTATGCGCGCGGATGTTTTTGGTAAAGAAGCAAGGTCTCATATGCACCGCACATAACGGTTGCACTTAAGCATTACAAACCACCAAACAAGGACCTTCACATCTTCTTGTGTCAATTAGAAGTGCTGATTTTCATTGGTTGGATGATGGTTCCCGATGTGAGCGGTTAACAGGACGAAAGCAAGACTCGCTTACCCAATAAGAAACCTTGAATGATGGAGAAGCTCAGGAGATTTCGAACGGCGTCCAGAGTGCGTTCTCGATATGATCCAGCTTCCAAGACAGCCCTTTCGTGGAGTTTCCCATGGACCCCGCCTCCGCATCGAGCCTGGTTTAGGAAACAGGTCTGGAAGGCTCCTAATATCGGCCGAAGGTTGATCCTAACCATATCCACGGACACGGCATGACTTGACGGCGGCAGCTCCGCATTCGGGGTCAGCCGTTCATCCGAACAGGACAGACTCAGAAAGCAAAAGGGAAGGCCATGTCATCCCCACTGCAGATACAAGATAAGTCGCCTACTCGTGTTCTTCGACTCGATACCTCCAGCTTCAAGTCCCAGATCCCTCTTTCACCTGTTTAAACCTATCAATTTCTGGTCAGTAGACTGCCTACAAGCCCATGATGAAGTTGACCATTGCCGCCATACTTATTCCGCTCGTTGCTGGCGCCGCCATTCAAGAGCGCCAGGTCAGCCCAGAATGCGAGAAATGGGGTTCTCTCGACCATCCTTATACTTTCCTCACGTCCTAGGCTGGTTTTGAGAAATGCTGGAGTTACTTGGTGGGAATTCCCTCTCCTTTTTTTTTTGCACTTACGTCTTGCGTCAAGCACTCACTAATGATTCATAGGGCCCCGACAATGTCAGCTCCTCGCTTTTCCCTCATTTCATACCATTGAGTTCTTCTTTGGGTTACTGAAAAGCTGCCATGTAGATGGAAGAGGGATGCTGCGACCCAGCGGGTGCCAACACGGGCAGAAACGCTCGCGGGTACCCCTAGACTGATTTCATGAGAAGGAGGCCAACTTGAAGGTCAAAGGGAATCGGATGGGGGATTTGGCCCACAGAGATGCTTCCGCTATACTGTGAACGGATTTCGGAGGAATAAGACCATGGCTGTCATACACACAAGTGTTCACGAAACGTTCTTCACAGCCATGTCGAGCTACACTCTCAGTCAGCTCAAGATTGAAGCGGTAAGTCTGACAACGTTCATGTTCGCAATGTGACTTTGATTTCCCGATACGTAAATAAGGGACAGATAAATAAGTCGGTGCCTCTTCAATTGCCTCAAATCAACCACAGAGACCTGGCCCGGATCCAAGCTCAGGGACAACCATGGGGGCAGCCGGGAATGCTAGAAAGCGGGGTAATCCTGGGCTCCGAGTGCCCCTTTGGGATATGAACCGGGCCCGAGATAAATGAAAACGACCGCAAGGTTATTTGAGCGAACCGACTTGCCGTGACAGGCGAGTAATGCCTACTTCAACCACGCCCTCCTTCCCGGTTCAGGAGGCACTATTTCAAGCGCCGACCTCGGTGAGATTCCAGCCATGGCTTCACATCACGAATGTCTGACTTATCAGAAACAAAATGTCGTGAACATTCCTCGCTTGCTATGGCCTGCCGCTTACAAGTACTCCTCCGGGGTTGGTACTGACTCCTCTCCCATATTCAAAGGCACCTGCCAAGCAGCCGTCAGCTTCACACCCCCCTGTCGCCAAAAAAGAAAAGCAAAAGTCGAACATCTTCTCAAAGGACAAACTCACCATCGCTGGCCTGGCCGCACTTAGTTCCTCAAAAGCCTTCAGGATGACGGCCTTACGACTCTCGCTTCTGTACTGAAACTGAACCGGCATATTTTCCGCCGGGTTCCCGGGCAAAGCTCCGGCGTAGTCGGAAAACTCTAGTGATGTCTTCGTTCCCGGCGCCGGGGCGATTTTGAACGCCCACAAGATGCGCATCATGGTGATGACGAAGGAATGCTCCGCGACGATATATCCGGGGCCTTTCATCAGGTTAGCTTGACAGCGGAAGAAATATTCCCACCGTCTTGTAGGGCGTTTTAAAAGAATTGAGACTCACAAACGCGACGACCGGCTCCAAACGCAAAATGGTCCCTCTTGGTCGGGTCTTGCGAGTTGATGCTCTCCATTGTCTGTGGCCCCCTTCGTCAATTCTCAACATACTTCACGAGATGAACCAATGCATCCATACCGTAGTCTCGTCATTCTCGAATCTCTCCGGCCAAAACCGGTCGGGATCTTCATGTCTCTCCGGATCGCGGCTGATCGCACTGCAAACACAGTCAGTCACGTTGCACATCTCCTGCTCACGCATGCCGATGAACATACTATGCGTTGATATGCAGCCTTGATCCTTTTGGTAGGTAATACTCTCCAACCTGGAGATCTCGCGCGGTGACATGCGGGTGTCCGAGCGCGACCGGAGGCCGCCATCTCCATACCTCCTTCATCATCATGCGGATATACGGGATACGCTTGAAGTCGTCATACATCGGTATCGTTTCACCAACAGCTTGGTCTGGTTTTCTCTGTGTCAGCAGTAGAAACTTCGATAGGCCCTTTGAGAGACTTACCGATCTCTTGCTGGGCTTTGGTCTGGACCTCGGGGAACATCATCATGGCTTCCAGAAACGACCACGTGGTCATCCGACTCTGCGAGGATTGACTCGTCAGTTTTATTCGCCAAGATAGCCGGGGTATAGTATCAAAGGTGAGACGTACCGTATCCGCGGCACCGACGAGGAGCGACAGACCCAGAATCGCCAATTCTTCTTCACTAGATATTCCCCTCATTTCCTCGTGTTGCAGGACCTGGCCGAAAAGGGTGTCTCCCACTGAGCTGTCGCCTTCCGCTAGGCGCTGCTCAACTGCCTGCAGTAATCCTATCAGACTCATGACTTGTGCGTATCCGAAAGCCCAGTTATGGCGGTAAGAGTAATCAAACCTTGACTCGCTTCATAGACCACGCCAAATCCCTCCTGTACCTCGCTTTTCCTAGTCTCTCCCATGGCTTGAGAAACAAAGGAAGCTTGCCCAAAGAAGGTATCAAGTCAATGACGTTCATACCGGGAAACGTGTCTGCAGACAGTCGAGTCAGTTCGAAATTTCAATCGCGTATCTGGTGCCATACTAATGATTTGCAGCTCAGCCTCTAATTCTCGCCGTTAGCATTTCTCCAATCCTGACTAGTCAGGAGGAGCGGCGCAAGGCCACTTACCCATGATGAAAGGCACGACACAGTCGTCTGTTTCCGGGATCTGTATCCTGTCAGCGAACACGGGGACACTCGCAATTGGCCGAGGACCTTACATCCATGCCCATGAACGCAGTTGCGAAAGCGCTGTAAGTATATCTTCCAATAGCTTTGTAAAGGCGAGAACCAGCCAAACCGCTTTTTCCATCGACCACGTTCTCGTGAAGAAACTTGAGAGTTTCGTATTCTAAAAGCCTGCGTTCGTTCCCTCAGTTAGTCCAGTATCCGCTTCCACTATGAAGCCCCTCGGGGAAAATGTAAAACCCACGGAATAATCTTGTCGGCTTGCTGAACATTCGTGACAAGCTGGTTAATGACTTTTCGTTGGTTCTAAGTCGCAATCAGCGCAAGCAAGAACGAAAAAGCCGATGACGTTTCAGACCTTCCATCTCGGATGGCTTGCATTAAGGAACAACACGTTCAAGTCGTTGTTCATTATGGTGCTCGACATAATCCACGTCGGCCGATCCGCAGTATGAGCAGATTTCTTGTCGAAGATTTCCTGCTCACCATGCATCAGCGCTCCCTCCCTATCTCTCCGTGTGAGTGACTGTTCCCTCACCTTGACCATGGCATCAGAGTTGACATAATAATCCACAATGTACCCTGTTCGAACCCCAAAAATCGGGCCATACTGCCTGGCCCAGTCATTCAATCTCAAATGCCATCTCCTCGCTTTGTTTCCCTCGATCAACTCCGGCAAATGGCCAACGACGGGAGTCGCGGGAGGTTGAGGCGGCAGTCGTCCCGAGACCGTCCCTCTCGTCCGGGCGTATATCGCAAGCCCGAGGATGGCTATGATTCCAAGGGTCAGTTTGGGGTGATCCAGCACCATTCGAGCGGCACGCGTGTCCAAGAGTGCTTCCATCGTTGCCCTCCAGCAGTAACTAGATCGGTTAGGTCGAGCTGCAGATGTGAGATTCAAGGAGATTGACTTTTCGGGCAATGGCAATAATGAATATATCAAGCGTCGTCAAAGACCTGGAGTCGGGTTTTCCGGGGTACACGGCCGGATCGGCATCTATCACTGCCCCCATGTTTGAGTGTTTCTACGGTGGCATCTCCCCGCACCGGCAATGCCGCCAGTTTAGGAAGCGCTACATCAGACATTCAACCCGACCAACGCCCACGCAGCGTAGCAGTTTAGATTACTAATTCGTCTCAAACCTCCTTCGCTACCGGTAGGCCAGGGACTTCGAAATTATCCGTAGCCAGGTGCGAAGTGTTTCCTCATCACCTTAGAATCGGGTAGTCGGTGGATTTGGCGCCGTACTGGCTCGGATGTCCCGAGTGTTGTCGTTTCATGTGTGAGCACGCTACCTTGGCCGCCAGTCCGGATGCGAGCATTTTCCTCACCCTTATGCAGAGAAGAATCATCCGAGACTACAGGGCAGCTAATAAACAGGGCATTCGTTCGCTTGGCCAGCAGGTGGAGAAGATCGAGGCTATCAGACAGAATGCAGAACACCACTGCTCGTTGTGATTCATACGCTGTACTCCGGACGACATCAGACATTCACTCCATAGTCCCGCTGGGAATCCGAGGGATCGGAACCGACCAGAATCTGGGGAAGGCATGCGGAACTGTAAAGGGACTGCATCGACTCCACACTACACCGTCCGAAGTTCTCTGCAGAATCACCCCCGCACTACCATGCTCCGCAACCGAGCACACGCGGCCAATTTCTCCTAAAGCTTATTTGTTTGATGCTCGTGCCTGTGAACAGCCGAAGCGCGAATACTGTCCCAATTTCGGCACTCTCGGACGGATGATTCGAGGACTCCGCTGGCATATTCCGGATGGGTGCCGGAAGAGAAGGGCGGAGTGGTCCTGTTGATTACTTCTCTCTGGATTTTGCTGGCTTACCGATGAAATTGTCAGACTGGGGGCGCTGGAGTACGCCAAGCAAGTATGCGATCGCACAAAAGAGGCCTCTCACTTGCCGCCGACGCAGCTCCGGCGGCCAAGTCGGCAGCCCGGGCTGGCTCGACGGCGCCGTTGGTTGCAATCAAAGTTGCGGGGGGCAGAACCACTCAAAACGTCACAGATCAGCCGAGTGCCACACCCCTGCGGTTTACAGGGGTTGGAAAAAACGAACGTGCCGTTCAAACTCCGAGGTAAGGGATTCCCCGCCGTGAAGGCGACCGGTCGGGCACCGCTCCTCGAGCTGGAATGGTGCCACGCGGGTGTAGGGCTTTTGGCGGCGGTACGTTGTGCAACCCCCTGACGCCGCTCTGAACAGATATACAAGCCAGACGTAGCTTCGCGGCGATTCTGTCTCGCGAGGCTAGATGAATGGGACATGCCCGCGACACCATTGCACGAGCCCAAAAGCAAAGGCTGCTGGCTGGCTGCGGGGGACGAGTGTGGCCTCACCGAGCGGACCATGCCCGCGCCGAAAGTCCGGAAACCGGCGGGAGTGATTCCGGAAAGACCCATAGCTTCTGAAGGCTGGATGCCGCAAGGCCGCAAGGCCTCCATGCAACGACGCCTCCACCCATGTTAGTGGGTGCTCCGATCGCCGGTCGCATGAGAACTGCAACGTTTCGGCTGGTTTGAATTTGATGCCCATCCATTAATTATCAGCTGTGGCGGTGATTCCCAGCAGCTGGGCCACAGTGAAAAGTCGGTACACTTCCGAGGCAGCATTCCTCGGCAACCGTCTGCAAGGACGGACTCGTTTCAGCACACATTGTTGCATCTGTTCGGATTCCCAGTTGCTGTGTAAACCAGGCTCATCAAATGTCTTTATCGCTCTTCCCATGCCACCGACGTGGCAGAGGTACGGCCGGGGGAATGCCGGGCAAATACAGTGACACGGCGTCCATTTCAGTAGAAATGATTTACGCGCCGGGGCTACATGCACATTAGCGCGACCAAGTCCGGGCATAGCAAGGGCAGGGAAACTTCGACGCGAACCCCCGGAAGACACGGAGACGGGGATCGTGGCGTTCTCAGCGACCGTCAGCGGCCACCAGCTTGCGGGCTCACTGCGGACATGCGGACGAGCGTCCACTGGACATATTCCTTCTGCATCGCGACTGCTTGCCCGCAAGACGCTTGAAAGAACGTAAATGGCATAAACTACGGTAAGCAATCTTTCAGTGGCATGGCTGTGATCCGCCCCGTTCGCTGGCACCATAGTCGGCCGATTGAAGGCTTGCTCTCGAGAGTGTGTGGTCCGGTAGTCTATGGAACGCTCTCTTGTTTCTAAGAGAGCGCTGCGAGAAACGGGTGATCTAGTCACACAGCTGCCTGCACTGTATCGGTGCTGGGTTTCAGATGACGTTGTATGGGCACAAATTTGGAAGCCAAACAGAGTACCGTTGGTTTTGTTTGTGCCGCGGAACGCTGAGCAACGCTGACCTGGGCTGAACCAACCGCACTGGCACGCCCCGGGCGCGGCTGTTCGAGGAAACTGCAGTGGCCAGGTTGCCGGGAACGCTACGGCGGCAACCCACAGCATAGGAAACAATCTTCCTCCGGGGCGGAAACGAAGACTCACATCCGAGATCGCACGAAAGACGCGCGCCGCCAAGAACAGCTTGCTCCAGTAGGTGGTCCAGCGACACGAACCGGCCGCTGTGAGTTGTCGCAGTCCTCGTCAACCGAAGACTGAGTCGGAATAAGAATGGCGACATGGTGCCAGAATAACCCCATTTCGACAAAACCCGAGCTTACTGAAGACGCGCTTTCGCTCGGTCGCCGGGTGAATGTCCAAATATATACCGCATCACAAATGCAACACCATATATCTCCCGGCCGAGAGAGTTGCGTGACCAGGCCGGAAGTAGGTGGGCGCGCTCAGCAAGACGGGAGACGTAGCGGCAACGGGACGAGCCTTCTACTTCCTTGGGGTTTACAGTCTCAGCTACACCGGTTCTCTTGATCTGCCGGTTTCCTGTGTTCTGGGGAGTGAATTTGAGTATCAACTAGAGAGGCCCTGAGCGTGATGCAGTTGGAAGATCAAGCACAGAACCCTCAGGCTGAACATGGGTGGCAAAACGCACCAGGAGCCCTCAAGCTTTGCTGACAGCTGAAGCATGTCGCGCGTGGGCTCCCGCGGGGGGCGGGGGGGGGGGGGGTTTGAGGTGGCAACTGCGGTATATTCGGCTTGACCCCCTATTCGACACGGCGACTGTGCGCAGAGGGGCAGCTCCGAGAGCAGCGAGCCGAGCGCTCCAGGTTAATGTCGCCGGTGTTCCCACTTTCCGACACCATCTCGTCGACAACGTTGCGATTGGCGGCGGATTCGCTTCTGTGAGAGTATGAGCAGGTCGATGCAGCCCATTTTCCGATAATCGAACCAGGCTGGGCCTGACTTTCATCGAAGATGCCATTGCAGTCGTTGAGTTTCGTGGTACTGGTGCTTGCGAGGGACGGCCGGGGTGGGTCACAATGCGCAAGTCCGCTCTCAGCACGGTTTGGTATAGAAAAGGTCCAGGCTCGGGGCGGGTTGAGTTTGATTAACAGAAATTTGGCCGCCGGAACGAGATGGCGCTGAACACTCTCGGGATTGTCGCTCCATGGCGAAAATTGGGTGAGGGGAAAGGGTGGGTGCCCCCCCGGAGCGAAGGCGGAACAGGGTGCCTAGCTGTCCCGGACGCAGCGGCAGCCTTTGCCGGGTGTGTTTTTGTGCACAGTGTTGGCTTGTTGCTGTAATTACAAGCGACTTGCCGGACTGTTTTGGACATGCGGTTTCAAAACGCCGAACAAAGATTTACAATGTCGTTGTAATGGACGTAGTACAAGTGAGCAGGTGGGCTTGACATAAGGGCGATGATGCTGCTAGACGTCCGGACATCGACTGCCCTTCGCCGCCCAATGCGTTGCCAAATAGCCCATCAACAACATACCAGAGCCCTGATTCCAGACCGATCCAACAAGCTAGGCTTGCAGGTGACCGAGGATCAACGGGATTGTCGCTGACGCCTCTGGAATGATGCGGGTTACTGAGGTGGACGGGCTGGAGACGGGGAGAATAGAGGCCAAGGTCCGCAGCCACCGGCACCGCCCCCGACGAAAGCATATTGGATGTGCTAAGCATGCATATCGTGTAGTCTTCAGCGACAAGTTTGTGTTGGTCGTGTAAGCGGACAGCGCCCCAGACCGGTGCCGATGATACCCAGGAAAGTGACAGGCGATGTAGAGCGGTTAATGGCCTTTATGACGCGGGATCCGGCTCTCGTTGGTCAGCGGCCGGCAGACCGTGCCGTAATTGAAGATTCATATAGCCACGGGCGAAGCGCGCAGCTTGGGGGTAACAGGCCGCGATTTGGCGTCGTGCTGATCGTGATTGAGAAAGGGCAAGGAAGCCCCAGGTGCGCCAGGTTCTGTTGCCGCCGGCGTTGGAGAGCAGGGCGTTCCGTGGTAGAATTCTGCGAAAGCACCGGGGAACGGCAGCATCGAGAAGGAGGGTGCAGCACCGAGAGAGACCAGGGTTTGCGGCGTTTCTAGGCCCGCCCGGCGGCGTTTGCCGTCCACGCCCCCATGCCACAGGCAGACTAGCCAATGAGCCAGCCAATGTTGTCGAGTCGTTCCAGTCAGCGGGAGTCTTGACTCTTGAAGTGGAATCGCCCGATCGCTCAGTCCGCGCTTCTCATGTCTTTCAGCGAGGTGGGTCAAAGCCCGGCGCGCGGCGGGCATGGCAGGGTTTGTGACTCTGTGATGCCGAGGTGTAAGGCGCTGTAGCAATCGGCGGGCCCGGGGCGTCGCACGCTGATGACAGGCGCTGCCGGTCGGGTCCGATTTGCTCGCGGAGCTTCGCTGAGGCGAGTTTCTGGTAGAACGAGTTGAGAACGCGCATGCTGGGGTCTGTCTCAAGGTCAGCAGGAGAAGACGACGACGATCACAAGGTGGAAGACGATACAAAGCGCTGGAAGTACCGCACTACGTAGGCAGACTGGGAGACGGAAGGATGGTCGCCCACACGCCTTGTCTCTCACGAACGGAAGGCATCGGTCGGCGGCGGTGGACCGAGGACGGATGGATGCGAGACACGAGACGTGTCGGGGAGCCGTTGGTACTGTGCCGCACTGTAATTTTGGCTTCCAGGCGGCAGTCATCGCTGTGTCAGGCAGAGTCAGCCGGATGATGATGTTGACAGTTGCCGCGATGCCATTGAGATCAGGGAAGAGAATTCCTTTTGTCGAGCAACGATGGAGAGGGAGAGGCTTTCCTTCCCATTGACTTACTTTGATTTATGACTACCTAGGTAATGAAAGAAAGATATCTACAGCAGCAGGCGCATCGAGGAAGGAGCGTTTACTTAAGATGGGATGTAGGTAGGTACCTAGGTGTCGCGCCTGCCCCTTCCTTTCCTTCTTCCTAGGAAATCCTAATAGCTGATAATACTATCGGACAGGCGCGCAGACGCGCTGAAGTAGGTACCGGCCGGTGCAGCTGCGCCCTGGGACGCAGTCAGAACAGGTTCCTCCCATTCAGTTCCATGTGCACAGTGCAGGTACGTACTGGTTCAGCAGCAGCAGGAGGCAGGCGCTCGTCTGGCCCCACCTTTTCTCTCTTCCCTCCGTACCTCCTCATTCAGCTCCGGCACCACCAGCCGATCCGCCCGTAAAACCTCAGGCCTGCATCTCTCTTGTCTCTGTTGCCTCAGGTGAGGTGAGCGAACCTCCTATTCCGCCGAGATAGTTACAAAGTAGGTAGGCTCCCTCTCTCGCTCTTTCCCATTTACGACCTTTCCGTCCTGTTGCGCCCTTTTTCTTTCGCCCCCTCTGCCTTTCATTTCCAGAATTGCGCCTGCTGTTCTGTGTGGTGTTCCGCACCCGCCTCATTTCTCCCGGCCCATTTCCACTTCTTTCCCTTTTGCTTTCGGCACACACCCCCTTAGACCCGCCGACAGCACCCGTGCCGCGCTGCGTCTGCCCAGTCCTGAGGCACAAGAGTCAAGAAAGAGCATCCGCAGAATCAGCATCATCCGTAAGGAACCTACAGCGGTAGCTACCTAGCGGGAAGACACCCCTCCAAATTGTGCGTCTCCATGTGTCTGTCCCTTCTCCTGCCTCATATTTTCCCCTAGCTCAGAGCGAATTGAATTGAACTGAATTGAGTTGGTTTGTGTTACGGGTGCCATGAAAAGTGAAATTTGAATATTCTACCTACATAGCATGAAGGCAAGGCATTCATTCATCTCGGGATTCTTTATGTGATTTGTTCCCCAGCTGCCCACACCTACCTACCTAGGTAGGTACCTGATGAGAGCTTTTTTCACTGAGGAGAAAGAAAGGTACTTCTCCTTTGTACCTTACCTTCCTCGTCCTTCCTCGACTCACACCTACCTCCTCCAATACACACCCCTCTCACCCCGTCCACCTGGTGCTGTTCCATCCTCTCTCCTCCCCATCTCCCTCCACCGAAACGGCCACCAGAAAAAAACCACCGCCCGGATTTTTCGCCCACCACCGAGAAATCGCGGCCGCCCGTGTCCTCAGCAAGCTCCGAATTTCCCTCTTTCTGCTTCACCATCAACACACAACAATCCACCCATAATTCTTGTCGCATCTGTATCGCAAACAGCATCGGTCTGCTCCGACACCGCTCCGGAGTAGCCATCTCGCCCTGATTACGGCCCCAAGCTCGACTGCCCCCGTCTGCCCCCGTCTGCCGCCCGCTGCCTGGGGGTCTCGCCTCTGGAGCCACCTTTACCTTGGGCTCCATAATCTCGGCGCGACGGGTCGTCTTTTCTCTGCGTCACCCGGCCCCAAAACTCTCTTCTCTTCCGGAGCCCGCCCCCCCCTCAACAAAACACACCACCTCCCGCTCCCCTTTCCCCCTCCGACCTCTTCCTCCTTCTCTTTCTCCTTGCCTTCAACCTCACAAATCTTTCTCCGGGACACCAAGCGACCGACGCCGCCGCCGTCATCACGGTCGTCGTATTCTATCATCCCCAAACAGCAATCGCTGCTTCGCGTCGCGCGACCAGCCTTCGCATCGCATCGCATCGCATCTCCGACGCGTCTCCGGAGTCGCTAGTCGTCGCCCACCTTCAACTCAGGACAAGATCTTACTGTCGCATACCCAAGCCTCCCATCATCTCTGCCAGCTTTGGCCACATCACAACCCACCCATCACTCTGCAGCATACATCGCCCACCATGTCTACGGGTGTTGTGCGGTCTACCGCCCTCAGAGCCGGCGGCGCCTGCGTGCGCTGCCGCAAGGGCAAGACCAAGTGCGTATACGAGAACGGCCGCGCGCCATGCAAGAACTGCGCAAAGGGCATGCACGAATGCTATCTGCCTTCCGAGTCTATGGCTCACCACCACGGCCAGTCGCCAGCTCGCCATACTACTGCTCATCGTCCCGCGCGTGAGAGCCTGCCTGCTACGGTACCGTCCAGCGATGCGCGCGCCGTCAACCCGGCCTCCACTGGATCGCGACACATTCAGCCGCCTGAGAAGTAAGTCACGCGGTTTTTTCCCCTGTTTGCTTCTTTTTCTTCAACACCAGCGTCATCGTCGTCATCAGACATCTCCCAATACGATCCCGCCCTTGGCCCATCTCCTCACCTCACCTTCACCTCTCCTCCACTCGTCTCCCACCGCACCCGAGAATCAGCTGCCGCGCCCCGTATGCCGGCGTTCTATTCTGGTCTTCGGCTGTGTCGCCGCCCATCACCGCCGACCAGGGAGGGAGCTCGGCCCCTTTTGCATGCGGCCTGGGCGCGGTGGCTTGTCCCTTCCTCATCACTCATCATGTCCCGCTTTCTCCAAGAGTCCCCAACCCCAAGATCTTTGCGCTTTTGTCTCGATCTTCCGGAGGCGGCCATTCCCTCCCACCCACGGCGGCATCTTCCACCGTCGCCAACCTGGCCTCCAAGCCGCTGTTTGGTCCTCTTTGGCCCCCATCCCTTGCCTCCCCAGCCCTTTCTCGTGCGCCATCGCATCCTCATTTCCCAAGTCGTATCCTGATCCCTCCCACCCTGGCTTGCCTCCCCACACGTCCGGCTCTTCCGCCGGTTTCACTGAATTCTCCATCTCGAGAAAATGACAACAACCGATGCTGACGCTGACATAATTCAGGCTCACTCCGGAGCTGATTCAGGAATGCGAACGCGTCATTTCCAAGACATACCCGGCCTGCGTCGCCTTCCACAAGCCGTCCTTCATCCAGCAGCTCAAGAACGCCTCTCTCGACCCGGCTCTGATCTACGCGCTATTGACCTGCGCTGCTCGGTACGTACTCTTCCCTGGTGTTGTTTTGCAGCTGTTCCCGATCCTCATCTCCCTGCCCTCGTGTGTTTCACCAACTCCCCCGCGAATGTCCGGTATTTTTGTGGGTGGCGCGGCCTTCCGGTCGGGTCTTCGCTTCGGCTCGCTAAGCCCCAAAAATCCGGACTTGGCTCGAAGCGTCCCCATGCCCCAATTTTTGACTTTCGGCCGACTCAGGCGCCTGCTGCTCTGTGGATTCAGTGACATTAGTGCTAACTTTGCCCCTGTAGGAGCTCACCCACTCTGATTAGGCGCTATGGAGGACAGTCCGGCGCGACCGGCGCTGCAGAGCACTTCGCCGCCAAGGCCATGGGTATCATCAACCAGAACCTCGACACTCCGAGCCTTGCGGAGATCCAGGCCATCTGCTTGATCATCATTCACGAATGGGGCTCGCGCAATGCTGTGCGTGCCTACATCTACCTGGGCCAAGCTAGCCGCATGGTCCAGATGTACCGCATCCTGCACAGCCACCATGCCGCCGTCACCGAGGCCGACCGCTTCCTCCAGGAGGAGTCGTTCCGCCGTGTTCTTTGGCTGTTGTACATTCTTGACTGCCTTCTCACCAGCACGCCAGGTCGCCAGCCGGCTCTGTCGTCTAATGACACCGCCGACGTCTCTCTGCCGTGCTCTGACATGAACTTCGCGTTTGGTAACGCGGTCTTTGTCCAGACCATCAACCTCACGGATCCGTCCCGCCTGCCGGCCGGAACTCGCGTTGATGACATCGGCGAGTTCGGGCAGATTGTCATGGCTACACGCATATGGCGCGACGTTGTCCAGATGTTGATGACCACGACCACCGAGACTTTCAACGATGGCGTCTGCAACGGTCTCATGAGCGAGATTGAGCGGCTCAGAAACGGCTTGTCGATGCAGTACGTTGATAAGCCTGGCCAGATCAACCTTCATATCACGATGGGATCCGGCTTTACTTACGCCATGTTGCATTGCATGCTCCACTGCGCTTCCATCTTCATCAACCGCCGCCGTCTGTTGCAGTACGTCACTGCACCCGGCTTCAACGTTGAGAGCTGGCGTCTGTCGCCCCAGTGCCACGAGATCATAGATAGACTCTTCACTTCGTGCCACAGCACCATCGCCATGCTCACAGCGCTGGAGAACGGCTCGGACAAGGATGGCATCATCTGCTTCCCCATCTTCATGCTGTTCTCCTCCTTCACGGCAAGCGCCACCGTCGCCTACCTGTCCCTGAAAGGTCTCACACCGAATAACGCCGTGGAGACCGCAGCGCACATTGTTCGCGACGGCCTTCATTTCATGCAAGATGGAGTTGACACTTGGCCGCTCATCAGCTCGTGGCTGCGTCATCTCGCCGTTATGCATAGGGTTCTAGGCAACGATGGTAGCGGAAGCCCTGCTGCTCGTCCTACCTCTGTCCCCCCTGCTAACCCGCCTGTCAACGACCAGGCCTCAGTCAAGGACGAGGCTGCCTCGAACGCAGACACCAACCCCGATGCGATGGATTACGACCAGGCGTCCACCGCCCCGGCTCCGCAGGGCCCCGTTAACAACGGGGCTGCGCCCGTCAGCGAGAGCGGACGCGACAGCGAGCCCCCTGCTCACCAGCATCGCCGACCCGGCGTCGCAACTATCAATGGCGGTTCCGTCTCCGGCACACCGGCTTCCGCTAGCCCGCCCCCCCTGCAGCCTGAGTCGAAGACATCTCCTGAAGCTGTTCCTCAGCCTCCTGTCAGCAATGGTGTCACCCCTGCTGCCGAGTCTGTTCCTGCTGTCCCTCAGGACATGACGGCCAGTGAGCTTTGTTCTGCGTTTGAGCGCCAGCTTCTGGAGCTTGACGACCTGGCTGCCTTCATGGGCGGCGGTGTGTAAGCTTCTCCTTGAATCCTTTGTGGGAACCATACCATCAAAGGTGCAACAGCTCCAACTCATTTCGGACCAGCATACTGTAAAGTACGACTATACCCTGCGACTGAATTTGCGATCTTGCATTTGGCATGAATTTTGGTGCCGCGCCCAGAATGGGAATACTTCAACACTGGGGTGGTACATGGATCAATGTCGTTCACAAGAGACGCTCACCTGGTCTTCTACAGGCTACCAGGCAGCGGATGCGACTCTTGTGATGAGTAATTTAAGGGGTTTGCTTGGGCGTTGGAGGACAGTCAACGGTCGGCACTGACCAACTCTACGGAGACGTTGACACTTGATTTCTGTGCACACGTGGAATATCCAAGGGGGCTAAGGTTGCTAGCCATGTTGTTGTGCCTGGCGTTAGGAACATTGCTTAACAAATCATAATCGTATACCCTTACCCCGTACCACATGACATGCACTCCTGTGATGTTGTTTCTGAGCCATCCATCAAATTAGAGGTGGATGATGTGAAAAACTCGGGTCAGATACGGCTGTGGTTGTGTGCTGAGTGAAGCAAGTATTAAGACAAAGCTCGCTCACCTTTACCTTGACGGAGTCTTTGTAATCTCATTAAGTTCCCATTCCCGTTTCATTGTCATCCCTTTTCTGGTTCGACGACATGTACAAATAAGGCCATCAAGACAAAAGCATCCTGGATTTCCCAGTGTTTGTGTTGATGTATCACCGGAGTTCGGCATCCGCGTTCTTTCCACTTTCCGGTCGACGTCTGTGCGAGCACCACCAAGCCACCAATCCACCACCAAAAACTCTCAGCATCCCGGCCGGACTTCACCACACTTCCTCCCAACTCCGACTGCCGACGTCCTTATGCGCCGAGACCCTCGCCCTCGCCCCCGCAAGCCCAACCCAAGCCCAAATCCGCCGGATTTCGCGTTCCCCGTTCCATTGTTCTCATTCTCATCACTCATTCCACCCTCTCTCTTCCTCGAGAAAACGACGTAACGGCGTTTGGTGTGACAAATCAGATTTGAAGCCCGCTTCGAAAGACAAGTTACCCTCGTGAGACTTAACTTTGCTTGGGCGCCGACTGACGGCTGGGCGCTGCTGCAGCCACGAAGCTTGGCTCCCGCTGTAAATCTCCGATTAACTTTCGGGATCCGGGGTCTATTCGGCGCGAAGCCAGGCAAAACCCGCCGCCGGAGACTGTTTATCTTGGTTTTGTTCCTCTTTGCTCGTTTGCCCGCGGCCCGCTTCTCCCTGCGGCCGGAATTTAAGGGTTCTAGACTTGGAAGACAACCGAATCCCGGATGCCGACGGGGGGCATTCACGGCGACGCCGGGCCCCATCCGGTGACCGTTGCTGCTGCTGCGGCTGCTGCTGCTTCCGCCGACTCAGGCAGCGGCGGCATCGCTGCCCCGTACGGTCGCGCGTGCACAAACTGCTCCCGCGCAAAATGCAAATGCATCCTCCGGCCCGTCGGCGGCGCCTGCGAGCGGTGCCACCGCCTCAACAAGATCTGCCAACCGGCCAACCCGCAGCGCAAACGCTCCAAGAAGCCGCCCTCCAGCCGGACCGCGCAGCTCGAGGAGAAGCTGGACGGGCTCGTCACCCTGCTGAAACAGTCCGGTAGATCCGATCTCCCGGCAACCCTGGGCGTGGACCTGAGCGGCGTCGGGATCCCGGGCGGGCCCCCTTCTGCTGCTGCTTCCAACACAACGGCCTCGGCCAGCGGTGTTGGTGTTAGCAGGGAAGAGTCCTCAGCGGAGCAGCCCGATGTCTTCAGAAGCTCCGGGTACGGGGCCACGGCGTCGTCCCGAGGTCGCCGGGAGGGCGGGGCCGGGGCAAGGGGCACCTCGTTGCCGACGCCGACGCAGACCGCTAGTCCCGAGGGCACGGGGTACGGCGACGGAGACGACTTCCTGCCCTCGCCGGACGAGGCGGAAGCCCTCTTCGAGGCGTTCCGCGGGCAGAACCTGCGGTATTTTCCCTTTTTGCATTTTAGGACCACGATGACAGCGCGGGAGCTGCGGGCTGAGAAGCCGTTTCTGTGGATTTGCATCATGACTGTCGCTTCGAGGGTCGCCAGTCAGCAGCTCGCTTTGGGGCAGAGGTTGAGGCATATCATCGGACAGAAACTGATCGTCGAGAATGAGCGGAGTATCGATTACCTGCTGGGATTGCTATGTGTTTTGGGATGGTGAGTCCTCTACGCGTGCGTTGTGAGTTGCTCTCGATGCTGAATTCTACGACAGGGCTAATCACCAACTGGGCAACAAGCCCTTCATGTGTATGTTTTCCCAGCTCGCCATCAGTCTGGTCTTCGACCTGGGTCTCTCGAAGGACCCTGTCGACAGCATGAACCCTTTCCTCTGTTGGAAAGCCGCCCAAGAGCGAGCCGACAAAGAAAAGACCAACGTGCAAAGTCTGTTCTTGAAGAATCAGATGCCGAGGACGCTGGAGCAGCGCAGGGCAGTCCTCGCCTGCTACATGATCACCTCCAAGTAAGGTCTCCCGTGACCATCACTCCTCGGGCTGCCACTGACCGTCATGACTCCCGCAGCGTCGCCAGCTTCCTGGGCAAGATGGACCCTCTCCGCTGGACACCGCACATGGACGAGTGCCTGCAAGTTCTCGAAGGCAACACGGCCGTGCCATCGGACCAAACTCTCGTCGGCCTTGTGAGGATGCAGCTCCTCAACGAGGAAGCAGGCCGCCTCTCGTGGCGTTCCGAGGCAACCTACGACGCAACCGACGCCGCCAGGACGCCGCCCTCGATGTACGTCAAACTCCTCCAGGGCCAGCTCCAAAAGATCCTCCAGAACCTACCATCCGAACAGCAAAGCTCAGGTCAGTCGCTTCTGCCGTCCCTTTTCCCTCGTCCATTCGTTTCCTAACCCGCGCCGCCAGACTCAATCATCTCCCAGCTCCACTCCACCGAGCTCGCGATCCAAGATATCGCCCTCTCCTCGAAAACATGCGCCTGCGTCCCCGCCAACCTCCCCGACGTCGCCCGCCTCGACATCCTCTACGCCTGCCTGCACGCCGTCAAGTCCTGGTTCGAGCACTTCTTCACCCTGCCGCCCGCCGCCTACCACGCCATCCCCTTCCTCTTCTTCGCCCAGCTCTCCCACTGCACCATCGCCCTCTACCGCCTCACCGTCCTCGAGGACCCCGTCTGGGACCGCCAGAACGTCCGCAACACCATCGACGTCATCTCCACGCTCGACGAAGTCGCCGAGCGGTTCATGCGCGTCTGCAGCGAGGCCGGGCTGATCGTCGACGTCGAGGAGGGCAACGCCTTCGCCAAGGCCGTCAAGACCATCAAGGGGCTGAGAGGCACGTGGGAGTCTACGCTCGGCCCGCTGATCCCGCCGCCGCCGACGACGGCGACGACGACTGCCGCGAATGCTACTGCTACCAGCAGCGGCGTCGGGGCGGCGGCCGCGGGCGTGCTTGGCGCGGGGGTTCCGCAGGCCGGAGTCGGGGATGTGGATTTCAGCCAGCTCGGGCTGGATTTAATGGATAATAGGTGGTTCACGGATATCTTCACCCCGTTTGACTTTTGATGGACCAAGTGCGTGTAAAATCATCGCATGTATGAGTACTTTTTCAAGATGATTCGGCGTTGGAGGGGGCCATGATAGGACACATGTGCTTCACAAAAGCAGGGCGTGGGTTATGAGACTAGGAGCAGGTAAACGCATCCTTTGTATTGCGCCAGGCAAAATACTTCTTTTTTTTTTTTCCTTGCCAGAAATCCATCTCAACTCCGTCGGAGCAATGATATGACCTCGCGGACTTCGTGAGGGGGAGTGTAAGACGGGACAATGCTGACGGAGCGGGAACGGAATTCAGCACCAAAAAGCCTCGTCTGAATCCCTGACGCCATCTAACCGCACGCCGCCCGCAATCATCTGAGAAACAACATCGTCGAGTGCTCGACCAACAACACCCAACCAAATCAGGCTAGGCAATGTTATTGCTAGACTTGCTCACGCACGCGTCGTAAATCTGGCCTTGGCTAATTAGCAACCAGCAGCAGTAGTCAGGATCGGGATCCCGGTAGATGCCAACCCTAGACCGGCTAAGTGAAGGCTCGAAAAAAAAAGTGTCCTCGGGATTGGGGCCGCCCCCAACCCCGGATGTGCATGCCCTCGCCCGTGCCGCGTCGGTAGAACGCCATATGGCAGCCTTTTGGCCAGCAGTCGGAGAGGTGATTGGTGTTATCGTTCTGTTTTGTTTTTGTGGCACTTTTGTTCGCATTGAATATGCGGACTTTGGTTCTCGGGATTGGTGGGTTGGCAAAGGAAGAGAGTGTTATATATGCTGGGAATGAGCCGCCTTTCCTCGGCGGTCCTCTTGCCTTGGTGCTGCATCATGGTTCATCTGTTCTATATCCTTTTTGAGTTTGTCCGGGTCTAGTTTGAATGATACGCGTGGATCTTGGGCATGGATAGATCTTCTTCAAAGGACTTTCCCAGGGAATATCCAGCCAGGACAAATTACAATGTTCACGACGCAGGGCGGCCCGGCTGCTGGTGTTGTTGGACCAGAAGAAGTTCCGCCGTTGCCTTTGCCGCACGAGCCCGATGCCGACGCGGGGGAGAAGGAAGAGAACAGACAAGACAACAAGGACGAAGGGAGCGGAAGTACCACGGCTGGCGAGGGCGACGTGGAGGCTCAGAACGAGGAGTACATCACGGGAGTCAAGCTATGGCTTGTCCTCGCCGCACTCACAGGAGCGACGTTCCTGATGTTGTTGGACATGTCCATCGTCACGACGGTGAGAAACTCCAGCCACCTACCACCTTTCGCTTGCTTCGAGTTCGACACAACTGACAGACACAGGCCGTCCCGCAAATCACCACAGCATTCAACTCCCTCGCCGACGTCGGCTGGTACGGCGCAGCCTATAACCTCTCTAGGTAACCCTCTCTCTCTCTTCCTACCGCCTTGCTTCAAAAAAGGCCGACCAGACTGACCTCCCTCCCCTCCGCAGCGCCGCCCTTCAACCCTTCGCGGGAAAGCTCTACACCTACCTCCGCTCGAAATGGACCTACCTAGCCTTTCTCTTCCTATTCGAGCTCGGCTCCCTGGTATGCGGCGTGGCGACCTCGTCAAAAGTGCTCATCGTCGGCCGCGCCGTGGCGGGGATGGGGTCCGCGGGTCTCTACAACGGCGCGCTGACGATCATCGGAAATTCGATCCCTCTGGCGAGACGGCCCGCCATCATCGGGATACTCATCGGGTTCGCGAACATGGGCCTCGTCGTCGGCCCGCTGGTCGGAGGAGCGCTGACGGAGTATTCCACTTGGCGATGGTGTAAGTCTGCGTGCGACCTGTTTCCCTCCCTTCGTTGGACTGACGATGCTGATGACCGTGGGGGTGGGGGCGGGTTTCTATCTCAATCTCCCCATCGGCGTAGTCGTCGCGGTTCTTCTGGTGCTGATCCACATCCCGGATAAGATCGCCAACCCCATCCCCCTCTACAAAGTCCCCCGCCACCTCGATCTCCCCGGCTTCGTCCTCTTTGCGCCTGCCGCGATCGTGCTCCTCGTGGCGCTGGAGTTCGGCGGAAACGAGCGTCCGTGGAACTCGCCCGTCGTGATCGGCCTCTTTGTCGGGGCTGGCGTCACGACGATCCTCTTTCTGTGCTGGGAACACCGCATCGGCGACGGGAAGGCAATGGTCCCCCTCGGGATCTTCCGGCCGCCGGCGTCGGGTTTCTGGACGAGCGCGTTGGTCCGAGGTCTCAACATGAGCGTGACGCTCGTGGGAAGCTACTACCTGCCGATGTACTTCCAGAGCGTCAAGGGAGAAAGCCCGTTCAACGGTGGTGTGCACTATCTGCCGACGATCCTGGCACAACTCGTTGCTTGCGCTGGGCTTTCGGGGAGCGTCTTCTTTTTGGCATGGGGCATGGGATGGGTCGACATCAGGGAGAAGAAGAAGACTGAAAAGCAGGGTGACGTCTGAAGAATGCGTTGTTGTTGAGCAGCGGAGCGTAGGATCCCGTCAAGAAACGAGAAAACGACAGGCTGGACGAAGGGCTGCTGGTCTCGAGCAAGATCATGCTCTGCTGAATATGGGATTGGTTCGCATTTTCTAGACCTTGAGAAAACGGCTGGCCATGTCCATGCCCACCGAAGTACCCTCTACTGTATAATTAAACTAATACCAACTCCATGATTCTGAACACTTGTCTTCTCGCATTCCCAAAGTTGATGTTGTGACGTCCACGAAGAGTTTTCCCGTCTTACAACTTCTTCTTGAGCGACGACCTCTCCATCTCCTCCAGCTTGGCGAAAGCCCTCTTCGTCTCGATCGAGCTCTTAACCAGCAGAAAGAACGGAATGACAATCCAGAAGGCGTTCATCAGGACGTAGTACACGTAAAAGTAGTAATCCTCGGGCCGGCAGTACACCAGCTTCTCCACAATCTTGTCAAAAGTGCACGTCGCGTAGTACAGCACGTCCCCGTACAGCTGGCCGAGGCTGACGATCATCTGCAGCGGGTGGCGGAGCGGGTGGTCGCGGACGATGGCGTAGGCGCAGGCAAAGGACATGGGGCCCCAGAAGACGGCGGTGATGGTCTCCATGCAGACGACGAAGGAGTCCTGCGTCAGGTAGCGCGAGTCGGACTTGGAGTACTCCTTCCAGAGCTCGCCGAAGATGTCGGTCATCGAGGGCATCTTGGATTGGTTGTAGGCGAAGTAGCCTGTCGGGTTGTCAGTTCAGATGACGATGATGATGGGGTGTGCCACGCATTTCGGGGTTTCCAGTGGATGGGGGGGTAAACCTTCGAAGAAGAGGTGGATGAAGCCGCAGAGCACGAACCAGAGCGCCGTCGCGACCTCGCCGGTGGAGAGCATCGGGTTCGCACGGCGGATGGCTCGATATGTCGGCGCGAGGACGGCGACGGTGCCGGCTGCGAAGGTGGTGCAGAGCGCAAGCGCATCGAGCTTGTTTTCCGCGTAGTCGGGGAGGGTCGCCTGCAGCGGGAAGTATGGGTGCCGGGGCACAGAGGCGTTCACGAAGACTTGTGCTGCCGCCATTTTTCCGTAGCTGTGCGAGTCGCGTTGTGGTCCAATTATTGATATTTGTCGTTGGAGGAACGAAGCCCGGGGTTCAAATACCAGCAAACCTCGAAGGGGGCAACCGCGGGGCCCGTCGACAACGGAGACCAGCATGCCGGTTGCTTTCGATCCGCATCGGCTCATCTGCTGCGTTCTTGCCAAGCTTTTGCTGACAGACTATTTCCGTTGGTCGAAGGAAGGGAAGCGAAATTGCGTGCCCATTCGCATTCGTGTTCAAAGACCCTGACCAGCTGGATCACCAAAGATCTTCCGGTGCAGGTGCGCGTGATTTCTTCAATCCGGGAGCCTGAGAGCCCGGATTTCCGGGTCCGGGCCGCAGCATGGCGAACAAACGCGGACGCCCGATGACGGATCCTTCTAGAGACCGGTCCGCTACTCTTCACCGCATCACAGCCGTGTGACTTTCTCAGCAGGCCCTGCGACCAGATCTACGCGAAACCTTTCCACCCGCCTTCCTTCATGTTTCTCTTCTCCGCCGCCAACAGTCAACAAAGTGTCCCCGCAGCTCCGCAAGTGTTGCTGCATCAACTATGGTCACGGTCATCTCGAGAAGTTTCGCCACACAAAACACAAACGAGAGGCGGCGCCGGAGTCCCTTGGATGCGTCGAGACATGGTTGGAAATAGTCGTGCCTACTCGAGGACATGAACATTGCAAGACAAGGACAGAGATGCTCAAAGCCTGGCTGCAGCTTGGGGCAATCATTTTTCGCAAATTGTCTGCGAAGATCAAGTTGCACGCCGACTTTAACCTCGAGATGTTGAAGTAAACCATTAGCTGATGTTAATCATGCGGAAGATGATTTCATTTTTGCGTACAGACACTTTCCCCGCAGATAAAGCATGACCGCATCGTCTTCCGATCCCGATTTTCCGACGTGGTGAGGTAGCTGGATCTGGTGGGGAGCAACTTCCTACAAATGCTCCGATTCTGGACGAACCCTCTTCCGTGAACGCGTTCAACAATCGTGGAACACTAATTTTCTGGATTGAACAACTTAGGTCTTGAATGGTACCAAACCGACACCACCTACAATGGCTCGGATCATTATACTTGGCTCAGGGTAAGCCTATCCCATTCTGAGGGGGGAACCGCACACGGATAATGGAACCCGAACCCGTCAACCCCATCATCAAATCTCGAGACCATTGGTACCTAACCGGGGATATTATCTCAGCGTGATCGGCATGTCCATCGCGTCCTACCTGGGACGCGAACACCACATCACCATCGTAGCCCGCAACCTTCCCGGCGACGAGCCGTCCATAGAATGGGCGAGCCCATGGGCGGGCGCCGCTTTCATCGCCGGCGGTTGCGCGGCGCCTCGCGAGAGGCAGATGCAGATGGATGCCTTTTCGCAACTCTGGAGATGGAGCGAGACGGAGCCCGAGTCGAGCCTCAAGAAGGTCACCATGGAAGACATCATCGACACGCTCTCTCCGGATGAGATCTGGTGGAAGGACTTCATGCCAGAGGTGGGTGGCAGCAGCTGCTGCCGTCAAGCAAACATCCTTTTCCCTGCTAACGACTCAGCAGTTCCGTTTCCTCTCGCGGGAAGAAATGCCGAGCGACGCTCGACTCGGAACTTCTTGTATGTGCTTTGCTTTTTTTTTTTTTTTTTTTTTTTTTTTTTTTTTTTTTTTTTTTCCATCTGTGGAAGACGAGTGAGTATACCCCCGATTGCTGAGATTTTACTGCAGACAAGACGGTCGTCTGCAACCCATTGGTATTCCTACCGTGGCTGAGGAAAAGACTCGAAAGCCGGGGCGTGCGTTTCGAACGCAGGACCCTGGACTCTCTCTCGGACGCCGACGCCTTCCAACCCGACGTCGTCATAAACGCGACCGGCGTAGGCTCCCAGTCCCTTGGCGGTGTTCGCGACGGCGCCGTTGAGAGGGTGCGTGGGCAGACCATCGTTTGCAGGAGTGACTATGACAAGCTCTTCATGCGCGATGACGGAAAGAACTACACCTATGCCATTCCTCGGGGCGACGGCACGGTGATCGCTGGCGGCATCAGGCAGCCGGGAGTAACGTAAGTCACTCTCCAACCATCCCAAGACTTGTGAACACGCACAACAAGCTGAACTTCGTCAAGCAACTCCGGTGTGGACTGGGACATATGTAAAGACGTAAGACGACTTTGGTGAAAAAGCTGCCTTGACTTGAACCCCAGTACTGACGTCGCATCCAGATTGTGAGGAGAATTCACCAAGAACTGCCATCCCACTTTCCTGAGGACATATCGAAATGGGACATCGTGGGCCACAATGTTGGCCTCAGACCGGCACGCACCACCGGCATCAGAGTCGAAGAGGAGATCAAGAATGACCAAAAGATCGTGCATGCTTACGGTGAGTATCCGCTCATCTATAAGCGGTTCTTGCGATGTTTTACTAAGACATGCATCCAGGGTTTGCTGGCGGGGGATACATCCATAGTTTCGGTGTTGCACGAGTTGTGAGGGGGTTGGTAGATGAGCTTCTCTTTCCATCCGTCACAGCCAAGCTGTGAATACCAACACGAAGAGACTCAGCTTTTCGAGCCCTGATTTTGTCGCAACATCGGCGTTAGCAATTAGAAGATGATTCGAGAGGCGAATGGAGATCCTATGTTTCCGCCGCTGACCCTGATGCGTTGAAGGTAGGACGGTTCGATACTGCGGTGGGAGCTCTAAGCGGGCCTGCGACCGCTGAAACGGCACTAGAAGCGTTGAAGCGCGATGATGCGGCCGAGTCCGCATGTTTTTATTTTGAAATGCCATCCAAGACCCAAATCCAGAAAAGTGCACACATCATGTAGCGGGTCCAACTAAATCATTGTTGCAGTGAGCTCGGAATCACATTAGCTACGACACCCGCGAGTCCTGCCTATAGGTAGCGATGCAGTAGCGCCTTTGCTATGTGCATGTTCATGTCTTCCCTGCTCTGAGGTTGCTAGCAGGGCTATTAAGGTATGCCTACCTAATGCAAGTGCTCCGAAACATGTTCCGACGACTTTACTGCCGAGTTTTGGTCTTTCTGCGATGGAACCAACTGGCTTAGGTTGTACAGAGAACAACAACTCCACCGCCGGCCTGCTGTGGGTTCTTCTTAATATCTAAGAGAAGATGAGAATTCAAAGATGCAAAGACTGATTGGACAAAGAACCGTTTTGGGAGCACTGTTCCAAGCAGCGGGCGACTCAGTGGACGGGGATGTTCGACAACGTGGTCATATTTCGGTGTTTCCTTATCGCATTAATTCTTACAGCCCCGGATAATAGCGACTTACTAGTTAGACTCGGGCGTATGGGAGCAGTTTCAGTTATCCAGAGATTACTACCAACAGCGCATGCAAATACTCGATAGATATTTGTGCCTTTCCTTGGCTGTGAAGGGAATGGATGGATGACTGCTTTAAATTGGTCAGTATTACTGATGCTCGACAAAGAAGTCATCAAAACGTCCAACAAGACATTTGGCTTCACCAGCATGCTGTACGTATGTTGCGCAGAGAGCAGACGGTCCTGTTGATTTCGGCGTGACGTTTAGTGGATGTTTTACGTAAGAGAGAAGAGTCATGATGCAAGGCAAAGTATGAGTACTCAATTATTATTCTAGGTGGTGATGCAAGTGTTTTGAGACCGCAACAAGCTAGCCTGTTGCGCTGAAAGGCCAGTAAGCCAGCTCATAAACGTAACCCGTCGTCATTTTGGCATGCTGCAGTGCGTGATCGAAAGAAACATGCTCGATGGTGTCGTTGGGGGTATGGATATACGGGTTGTGGTTTCCGAAAGGCGCCTCGAAAACGAAAGACGAGGGATAGCCATTGCGATTGGCGGAGGCGTGGTCAGAGCAAGCATACCCGCAGACAGTGTTCTCGTACGGAATATCGGTGTACTGTTCGAATTGTCAACAAAGGTTCTGTCGGCGGAATGAGGTATCATCTTACAGCATCAATCACAAGCTTCATGTAAGCAACCTGATCAGGGTCCGTCCAGTCCGTCACAAGCCCGAACCTCGCTACACCATCGCGACCAGTATAGCCAACCATGTCCTGGTTCAACATCGAGACAACCTGCCGACTGCTCGCACGGTACTGCGTGAAGATGTCTTGGCTCCCAAGCAAACCAGCCTCCTCGGCACCGTACCAGTGGAACTCAACCGTGTTGAGCAGCTGGCCCGACGCAACCCTTGGATCTGTGAGAAAGACTCGCAGCACCTCGAGGATCATCACAGAACCAGAGCCGTTGTCGTCAGCCCCAGGTGCACGACCGGCCCCGCGGTCCCCTGAAATCACGGAGTCGAGATGTGCGCCTACGACGACTGTTCTCTGATTTTGGCCAGGAATGGTAACGATGATACTGGGCTGGGACCACGCAGTATGCCTGACGTAGCGCACATTCGCCGTTGGGTGCCCCGAAGCATCGACGATGGCACTGATCTGCCCGTAAAGCCACTCTGCGGACTCAACCCCCGTCCGGGAGAGGTAGTACCGATTGTGGAATGCAGAAAAGCGTTCAAGGTGCGATTGCATGCGCTCCTTGCTGAGTTTGGGAATCAGAGCCTCGACATGACAGGTCTGATTCATCTCCGTGGGGAACGGTAAGGCGGCCGCCAACTTAAAGGTGGCCTCGGAAGCGACAGCGGGAATATCGGCCCATTCCGTGATGTCGAAGAAATGAACGCGTTCCTGAATGATGCTCGTCAGTGAGTGGCGTAGGAGAAAGCCGTGGAGAGGAGTTACTAACGTCCATCATCTTCCATTTCTCCTCCTCCGTCACGGTGACGGTACGGCCTGGAGCGACTTCAAGAGTGAAAAGCTTGGCCTCATCGCGCTTGATGGCCTCGGCAGATGCGGAGGACGCGGCAAGGGCCGCGAGGAGAGTATGGAAACGCATGGTGCTGGTTCAGCGAAGGACTTGGAAACGAGGTAATGATGGGGGTTTGTCGATGGGAAAAGAAGTCGACGTTGGGGACCAGAAGGTAGTTATGCCTTTCCCAAAGAAGGAAGCTGAATGGCCACCGCGCTCACGCGTGGTAATCACATCCGACCCCTCGGTGCCTCCTCCCTGCTCTCATCGTGATAGTGGCTGCCAAATTTCCGGTGCGTGGTTGGGCGGGGAAAGGTCCGCCAGTCTGAACCCTGCTCGCCGAGAAATCTAACGGGAAGCTGGGAAAGCTCGTAGCCCAGGCGGTGACCCGAGACATCAGGTCAAACGGCGTCGTGAGACGGAACATCCACGCGGTGATTGATGGGAGACCTGCAGGTACGCCCGTTGTGTACCCGTTAGTCTGGTGTTGTTACTTAGTCGATGATGTGCAGCCAAGCGCGATGGGTTCTTGGCACGGCTTCCAAGCTCACTGGCTGACTGACGTTGGATGCCAATTGAGTTTCCCCCGCCTGCTCCAATGAATGGTACTTGCGGTGAGGTTGGTTCTCAATGCTGGTCATTTTGAATCGACTTGTACCGAACACAGACTATTTTATTCAGAACCTATCTCGTTTGACCCAGACTAAGTGTCGTCAGTTACCTGGCTTTTTTCAGTTGTCTTTGTGGTGCTGATGACCGCAACTCAACGTTGAATGCGCCCAGGGTGCCGACCCGCCGAGCGCGGCTGTAATCGGAAGGTGACTTTTAGCCAAGGACATCGTCGCGCGGGGAATCCTGATGGGGGGTCGAGAGTCGAAAATCTGTATGCTTAGCACGTCTGACTTGCATTTCGAGCCGAACCTATCCAGCCTGCCAAGTAAACGTAGGTCGTGGCAAGAAACAAAAGTTCTGCGCGCATTCGGCGGGCTTGGTCGGATTTCGTTTCCAAGTACAATTGGGCGTCCTTCAAAGCTGTCCTCTCCAACCGTACAAGGAACCTGAACCAATCAGTCGGTAGGTCTGTAAGAGTTCAGTCCTGTAGTTGTACCTACGCTGTTATGAACTCCATCCGTTGCAATCGGAGCGGCCAGAACCGTGGCCAGTCTCCCTCAAGCTGATAAGAGAGGCTGCGTCTCAGCGCTCCCAAATCTCTCAGAGCCTCCTAGTGATCTCCGAGTCGCAACCCAAAGCAGGATAAGCTGACCCAGCGCGAAGAAGCCATTGTTGACCACGGGCCACCCGATCAGACGGTACCATTCATCCCAGGACGGTAGGTAAGGAGGGTAATTGACCCGTATCATCCAGGAAATCGCCAAGGTTGCGAAGACGACGGCTTGGGCGGCCAGGCCCGGTGAGCTCAAAGCACCGAGGCTCCCTCTGCGGCGGGTCTCGCGAGCTTGGGGTATCACTGCCGCGAGCGCCAGGATGCTGGAAATCGGTAGGAAGACTAGGTAATGTGTGAAGAGAAAAAGCTCCTGGGACCATCGTCTTGGCTCTGATGGCGAATTCGGATTCATGAGATCGAATGTGACGGGGACGAGAGAGAAGACGAGAACGAAGATGCAGGTGGCGGATGTGATGTCCCTGGTCACCCGCCTATCCTCGGTCGCCGAGTAGCGAAAGCAGAGAACGAGACTGTCATAAAATCAGCCAGTTTATGCCAAGAAGGCAAGAGATGCCACTCACAGAACTAGCGAACAAAGCCAGACGATCACCAGCTGGGCCAGGTTGAACCAGTCGCCCGCTGTGGCAGGATTATTGACAAAGACATCCCCCCTAGTGAAGCCGGTATGGTTGACATTCAGAAGAAGACCGACAGTGAGCTGTTCCGTTGCGCTGATGAGGTTGAACAAGACGTAATATAGAGACAGACCTTCGCTGTCGCCCTGTTCGAGGATTCGATGGCACTGAGGGAGGTATGATAATACCGTCACAGCACTCAGTAACCTTGGTAGACATCAGCCGCCGCTCCCGGGTGGAAGCGCATGAGAGAGAGAGGGATAGAGAACTTACAGTCTGACCCAGTCAGGCAGGATGTTGGGGACCATGCTTCCAGCGGCGATGTCGTTCCTGGTATCGTCCTTTTCAGGGCTCGTGGTTGATGCCGCGACGGCGTCTCGGAGCAAAGCACAGTCGCGCTAGTCAACCTACCGGCGTAAAAGAGACAACGGATTTGCGATCGATGAGGTTGTAAATCGAAAGCCGCCCATCAGTTGCAGGCTGCCTCGCGAAGTTGACGTGGTCTGCCGATCCCGTAGGATTCTTCCATTTCGCCACGTGGGATAAGCGAATCACGGGTTGGTCAGGGATGGAGGGGCAGTTGGGCTTGAGGTCGGAGATTGATCCGGGCGTACATCGTACGAAGCATCGAGCTGGTCGTATGCCGGTCATTTCGGGTCTAATGTGCCTTCGTGGCGATTTGGAAAATAAAGGGTCGATAGGAAGAGTGAAGCAAAGAGTGAGTCCGGGTCTTTTGTGCTGGAATTAGGCCCCACTTTGGCTGAGGACCTGGAGGGCCTCACAAGCACTGAGACCAAAGTCATCAACATCCCCTTCAGCAGGTGCCCAAAACGGTGACAAAAACGACAAAGCCCGATCCGGAGGCGGCAACAGAAACGAGCAGCATGACTGCTCAAAGGGCCAAAGAAAGTCTATAATTATCATTCCAGGAAGCTCTAAGCATTATGGGACTACTGTATTAAGACTGGAGCTCAATCGCTCTATGACTCCGGCATACTGCCCCAGAAATGTCCATCCATCCATCCATCATCGCAGTGAGCCCGATTTTCAACATCCTCATCTCGAAGTCATCCCGTAAAACCAAGAACGGGAACTCGCCCAACTGTACCCACGATCAGGGCCAGATCTTCCAGTAGCTGTCCGCCTTGCTGCCCCACTGATCCTGGAAGTCGCAGCCCAGGAAGCTCCAACCGCGCATGCGGCCGTGAGTGTTGTCAAGATGCTCGATGGCGCCGCTGAGAATGAACTCCGCGTCCATGTTGCCCATGACCACAGGCCATTCGGGAGCGTAGCCGAAGTGGCACGTTCCGTACTTGGCGATTGGGGTGATGAGGCCGTCGCGCCGGGCGTTGTTGATCTCCTCGTCGGAGAACTTCCAGTAGACGCGCTGCTGTCCGATGTAGTCGCGGAGCTTCTTGCAATCCTCCACCAAAGCCGAATCCTTGTGAGCACCACCCATCCACCGAGTTCGCTTGTTGCACCGCTTCGAAGGGCCGAGGGGGGTCTTGGTGCTCTCAAATCTAGCCCCGAGCTTGTGGGAAGCAGGGAGCACCTTGGCGTTCATCTGGAAGGTATCGTTCTGGCCGTTGTTGGTGTTGACACCGAAGTCCATCCACTCGACGCCAGGACTGTTGTCGGGAGGGTGAACGGGCTCGGTGGAATCTTCGAATGACTTCGTGTAGGCCTTGACATAGTCATCCTTGTCGTCGAGAAGCTCGATGTTGCCAAACTCGGAGAACTCGCTGCCCTCACGACGCTCCAACTGTCCGACAGGAAGGTTGGGGTCGCGCCAGAAGAGACGGAATTCGCCGTCGAATTGCTCGCCACTGGTATCGTCGTCGAGGTAGCATTTGACGCCCATTTTGGCCTTCGTACCGCCGTCAGCAGTATTGCAATTCTTCCAACGAACGGCGTTGTCGAGGAATCTCTGCATGTCGCGGTTGTTGATGATCATCTTGGCCTTGGTGGTCTGAAACATGACGCCGCAAGTGCCGTGAGCAGCGAACTTGGCCCAGAAGTCGAGATCGCGTTCCTTAAACTCGATCGAGGCTTTGTTGTGGGCTACGAAACTGAGAAGCTGCTCGCAGTCGGCTCGGCGGGGGATGTTGGAGTCGTCCCAAGATGAAGACAGCCAGGTCGGCTTGCAGTTCGGGCGCTTGATGTCGCCGCCAGTGTGAATGATAAAGTGCTTGGAGATTGTGTCGTTGATGATAGCACCTAGCTCGGTGGTGTTGTCGACAGCAGTCTTGTGGACATGGCTGTGAAGGACGTAGGCAGAGGTGTTGTTCGGGATCATCTCGAGGGTCTCAACAACAAGGGGGCCGTCGTTGTCGACGCTGCGAGCCTTGAGCATGTTGTCCTCCTGTGACTGAGGGGCATGACGCTCCTGGAGTCGCCAGAGCATGGGAGCTTCGCCGAGACTGCCTTCGACGACAGCGCAGTTAGCTTCTCCGGAGGCAGAGATGCGGCCGTCGATGGTCCAGGCGCGCCGGCTGAGAGTTCTTTCGAGCACGTTGGCAACGTCGGCGTTGCTGAAGACGAGGTCGCGGTAGGAGGTCTTGGCGCGGAAAGCACAGGTTCCGACCCAGAAGATCTCGGCCCAACGAGCTAGATCAGAGTCGGGATCCTCGAAGTAGACAATGACGTTGTGATTCTTGATGTAGTCGTGAAGAGCCTGGCAATCATCGCGACGAGGCATTCCGGAGCCGTCCTGCTGGGTGGCGATAACCTTGCAAAGCTGGGCGTAGCCCTTAGCATCGTCAAACTTGATCTTCTTGGCGATATGAGGGGGAGCTCTGTGAAGATCGTCGGCAATGCCGAAGCCAGTGCCGATGTTGAAGGTCACGTCAGAGCCGTTGGAGGCCGTGAAGCTGATCTCGCGAGAAAGATCAGCAGGGGAGGTAAGGGCAGAAACGGCCGAGGTGACGCCATCGCGACGAACGACGAGCGCACCAGCCTGAGCCGCGAAGGCCAGAATAGGCGCAAGAATGCTGCGCATCGTGGAATTGGGAGACGAGGTGTGCGTAGTGAGTAAGCAAAGCGAGTAACGAAGGGATCTCGAAGGGACAGGTGACGCTCAAAACGCGAGGGCGAGGTGAAAAGCGATAGGGAGAGACACGCGAAAAGAAATTTTCGTTTCGATCTCGCAAGGAGGTTTTGTGAAAAAGACGAAAATCCAGCGCGAGGAGGAAATTCTGTTCTGTTGTGGCCTCGACTTGTCGAGAAGAGAAAAAGGCCTGGCGGGTGGGACGCGCGACAGCTTCACCTTTGGCTGCTTGGCCTCGCTTAGGAGCCAATAAGAAGGCAGGGAGGGCACTCAAGGTGCTCATGTGACTTGTTATTTTATTCGCTGAGGAAAGAGAGATAGAGGGAAGTTGCGGTAGTGGGGAGGTGCCTTCCTCCAGTGGTCGGCTGTTTGTTGTTGTCCAGTTTCTGGATGTTGATTTCGCGGGAAGGCGCGACGCGTTAGAGACATGGTTCTTCCTACTCTATCAGATGGTGTGAGTCTTCCAGCTCTTAGTTACATACTCAAGTCATGCCTCATCTGATCACTTACTACCCGTTGGCTTAAGGCGGGCTCTAAAGCATGACTATTCGACAGACGCCACCGAGGGTGAAATCTCTGCTTCGAATAACTGCATGAATACTGATTTACCTTCTGTGCGAGGGAAAGCTGCTTGTATTCTGAAAGACTACTGTCAAGCTGATGATGTAGTTCAAAGTAAGGGGCTCTTGATGAATAAAGGAAAACATCTTCGCGGTGGCTTGCAAGACGCATATGAGAGCAAACAACGTTCGGGCCAAGGGCATCATGATCTTCAAACCAAGGATGAACCAATGAAAAGATAACTGACTAGAAATTCCGTGTTACTCAGAGCCTCTCACGTATTTCCTCTCAGGATTGCAAACATTACTTTCTGATGCAAGCCAAGTGGTAAACAGACTAGCCCAAATCTTGAAGCCGCAAGGGCGTCATGACAGAGCAGATAACGCGAAACTCGTTCAATTAATATATAAAAGAGTTACAAGCCATAAAGGGTACTGGTTTTTGCGTCTTATGCTGGCTGCAAGCTCTCGCTCAGCCTTATATCCCCTGCAGAGAACCCAAGCATGAACTCATATGATCCTTCCACGAATATCTCACCATCCTTATTCTCGTCCCAGATTCTCAAGGCCTCTTTTTCCACCACCAGCTCCACTTGATTGTTTTCACCAGCCTCAACCTCAATTTTACCGAACGCTTTGCGCAGCTTCGGCAGCTCGTTGGCTGTGTCGGGGCAACCCACATACAGTTGAACGGCCTCCTTTCCGTCAAACGCCCCCTCATTCACCAGGTTAGCTGTCATTGTGACTAACCTCTGTGTCACCTTGGACCATGGCATATTTTTGGGTGCCGTTGAGCTGGGCGATTCACGATTCGAGACGTTACTCGAAAGGTAGCGTCCTATCCAGCCATAGCCGTATCGCGAAGGCAGTCAATGACCACCAGGTCCAGGTGAACACAAGCTTGGTGTTAGGCTTCATGTTGGGTACTCTTAGAAAATCAACGAAACCCCACTAGCATGAAAATCAGAATCATCACTATCCACGGGCATAACCTGATGTTTTCAATCTTCACCCTTCAAGATTGGATGCATACGGAACTTTGTAATCGGCTATCGGTATCCCTGTTGTTTAATTTCTGTTTGTTGGCCTCGTGATCGTGATCCTTCCAGAGTACGGTGGGTACATGATCGGTGTGAGCATGCCCGAGGTTCGGCCTACCAACGACCAACCTCGAGATTCTTGAACGCCGGTCATTGCAATGCCAGACTTTCGGGGTTTCACTATCTTATCCAGTAATGATCATCTTTAGCTTCGTTCAAGGCGCATGTGTAGAAGAACTAGAAGGCGAAATCAGAGGTCGCAAATGAAACATTGAATGACTTATGCTAGTAACATCGTTGCAGCTACAGGGAAACCCTGGCTCCAATCAGAATGACAGGTTGAAGACAGCAACTCCTGATAACTTTCACCTTGTGGGACGCGTTCTTCGTGTCCATGTCCACATAATTCCCTCGCCCAGGTACCATAAGAGTGGCAACATCGCTCAAAGTCCAGCGAGGTCCTTCACAAGGCTCTTGGGCACCTGGCTCTGTCTGACTTCGTAGCATCTCAGTACTACGTTCAGCAGCACTGTTCCCGCTCTGATCGTGAAGATCCAAGGGCTCCTCATTGAATTTCGACATGAGGTTGTCGAGAAACTTCGATTGTAGCGCGCAGCTTGAGCCTATCGGGGCAGCCTGCTGTGAGAAAACGAGTGCGGCGCCGGATATGGCGCTCTTGATCGCCGGCTCGACTTGGCGCGTTATTGTTTTCGGAGAAGACATCAACAACTACTCACAGTCATGAGCATTCGGTCTTCAATGGCAGGATACCAGAGACTTGACTTTACCTTGATCAGAAAAGCAGCGCTATAAGCTGTCATTACGTGGATGGAGTCTTGGGCGAAGTACAGCCACGAAGAATTACGGCATATGAGATGCAACATCTCTAGTGCGCTTGAGTAACTAACCCATAGCGCCTCCAGATGATGTGAAGCTTCTTGGTTTGGAACCCCAAGAACCTCCTGTAGTGGGAGTGAGAATAGTTGCAGCCGGAGATGGGTGCCGTAGAACTGGATCAAGAATGGATGGCAGCAATCTGTGTCTATGTGTTAATGGCTTCCGAGAAAGGGATCCATTTCAACGTCCGCATTCCCATACCTCGGCCTGCCAATGTGAGCCATCTGGACTCCCACTCTTCTATCCTACCGTTGATGATAGCAAGAAGGGACTCCAGCGTGTGCAATTGTTCCGCTCGGACTCTATTTGATCTTGAACCCAGTAGTCTGAAAACTTGCGAACTGAGAAGACGCAAAGTCACCAGGGCCCCAAGTAGTCTATCGTTCGGAATGGCCATGGCATCCTTGCACCAAGATTCTACAGATTCGATGAATCCGCTTCTCTCCATCATCCACGGCTTCCCTGTTTGCAGGCTCATACTAGACTTGCGATCAGCCAGTGTGGTTTAACTCCGTAGCGTCGGTCTTCTTACCTTTGATCGTAAACAAACAACACCAGCCACGCTCTCTCAATATTCCTCGCTTCCCGTGCGTCGACGTGGCTGAGGGTCCCTGGGTCTCTCGGGCTATACGGAGCCAATCGGTGCCACCCGAGCTCCATGGCCATTCGAATCACAAAGCCCAGGTACATCCATGCCCGTGTGTCGTCGGGATCTTTCCAGTATGTCATAATCATGATCGCCTGCGCAGCCTCACATGACTTTGTACCTTTCCGCAAGTTCTTAGAAAGCAAGTTCTCGGCATGATCTCGAAGCTTCTTTTGAAGGGCCGGGTTAAAAGCCCTCGTGCAGCTGCGAGGGCCGTTGTCATGAGAAACGAGGACTTGCGTCTCACGTAACCGAAGGTGTGTAGTTGAGGGTCTAGCTGGCTTATATATGGGTTCAGAGTCCTCATGAAACTTCTGGCAGTCAGCACCATGAACCATAACCGCGGAAGGGAATTAAGGGCATACTTCTCAAACAACGAAGAAGCAATGGAGAGATTGACTAGGCCTAGTTCAGTAGGGTCATCGGAGGGAGTCGTTGCATCGTCGCCCTGGGTTTCGGGCCCCGATACATCTGACGAATTCAATATGCTTCCAAGGCAGAAGCCCTTTCGGGTTGTCTGTTTGTTGAATAGTCCAGCTGGCTGCAGTGTCCCGGTGTCCCAACCAGGGCTTCTCTGCCCTGCCGAATCCCTTGTAATCTCATTTCTCGTCGTAGCAACATCTACTGACTGGTGCAACGCGCTCGAGCTTACAGAATGCTCTGGCGAAACTAAGGGCCGCTTTGGAATACTTGAACTACTGGCCAGCCACTTGGACCCTTGGGTTTCGCTCCTCATGTCATGGTATCATTGAATAGAAACCACCAACCGCGTTCCCGGCTTCCTTCCCCGTCGATGATCTTGAAAAACGCAGGCCAAGGATTTCCGAAGGCAACGTTCACACTTCGTTCCGTTCTCCTTAGTTACGCACTTCATCTTGACGCTTCTGCATTGCAAGCAGGCCTTAGGACTACCTCTTTTTGGTTCCCACATTAGCAAAGGAAGGTCGGCTCAATCGCACGAGCGTCTTACACGGACTGTGGGCCACGCGGGACATGGCTGCGGGTTTCCATAGTGTCGGCTCAGCATCAGCATGGAGGCCGAGGAAGTGGAGGGCGCAATACCAATGCCGGCGCCAGCATCTTATTCATCGGACGCGGTCCGACTCTGTCTCAGTTAAGCCCCTCATCCGATATCACTCCGCGTTTTCAGGGCAAGGTTGCATGGCCGCATTTTGTTGACAGCTTATCAACGCTACGCCAAAATAGTTATCTCCGCTTCCCCGGCCTCCGACGGATCCTTGTCGATTTCGACGGCAGCGCACGGCCGGTGATCTACCGCAGCTTGAAATGCCGGTTACCGGGGTTCACCGCAGATAGCACGTTGCCATATTCCCGCCTCTTTCCAAGACAACAGCTTCTGAGCTTGTGACCCAAGCGATTGAGTTGGCTGTCCAGCATCATCAACGATCAGTAATTCGGGACAATACATCGATTCCCAGCTTGGGCTATGACTGACTATCCGCCTCAGAAACATCGCAAAATGGTCGCTGCCACCACAGATGGCCCGAGGGTCAAGACGGCCCACGTCAACATGATGACCGACACCATCATCAGCAACATCTCCTCCGAGGGTTTGAGAGTTGTCTTGAGATCACTCTTGGCATCGCATCCCGAGATCACCGCAAGTTTCGAGGCCGAAACAAGGAACTACATTCAAGATGTCGCTCTGCCCAAAATCTCAAAGCAAGCAACCGAGCCGGACCTATCTGTTCTCAAAGAATCTCAGAAAACAATACGCTGCATGTTGGGATGCGGTCTCAGCCACGAGAGCGTCTCCCTCGTGGGTGATCTGGCCTCGCAGGCGGTTGAGCTTTTCCTGAGCCCTGGGCACGTCGACGGGATTGAAGCCTTCCTGGCATCCGTCGATGGTGACATCGTGCAGTTGGTCACAGCGGTTGAGAAGACCTTGACTGCCGCCGGCCGGACAGAGCTTTCGCACGATGAGAAAGAGACCATGAACGGCCTCGAACAGTCTCTCATGCTCTGCCAAGGGAGGACTGAGTCCATGCGAATTGAGTATCCCTATCCGAGAGCGCTGGCGGCAACATCTGTCCTCCTAGGAGGGCCAGCCGCGAAGTGCAGGCGTTCTGGTCCTGAACGAGCGTCACTCCTCCCGCCGCCTGCAGTAGAGACCTTTGAGCTGAACGGCCGCACACTACCGCGCATCTTCACCGGACTCTGGCAATTGTCCAGCCCCTCGTGGGGATCGGCGCCAAACTCCAAGATTCTTGCCCAGTTTTCCAGATACGTCGATGCCGGTCTCGTGGCATTTGACATGGCTGATCATTATGGTGATGCGGAAATCGTCTTCGTGAGTCTACCGTATGAAGGTCTTCTCTCTACCGCAACTGACACGACTAGGGCGAGTTCAATCTCGGCTACCCTCAGGGAGTGACGTTCGCGGCGACAAAGTACTGCATTTTCAATCCAATGACGGTCACCAGAGAGGTGGTTCAGGCAAACGTGTCTGAAAGGTGCCGAAGAATGCAAAAGGATAAAATCGACCTTCTCCAATTTCATTGGCAATTTGTAAGTGAACATCAGGGTCTGGAGTGGATGTTGAGACAGCGAATCTGACGCATTGACAGTACGAAGATCCTCAATATATCGATGCGCTGCGTTTCTTGGAAGAAGATCCTCGAGTATCTGCTCTTGGGCTGTGCAACTTCGACACTGAGCATCTCCAAAATGTGCTTTCCAATGGCATCAAAGTCCATTCAAATCAAGTGCAGGTGTGAACCCATCTTTTTAAAGCTTCCTTCCCGTTCTAGACTCAATGCTAACAGTTATGCAGTTTTCGTTGATTGATTCCCGCCCAGTTATTCGCATGGGCAAGGTCTGCGAGCAGCACGGTATCAAGCTCCTGACGTACGGAACTCTTGTAAGTACTGCACGGGACTTTGTACAATCATATGTCTACCGGTGTCTAATTGTATGCAACAGTGCGGCGGCTTCCTCGCCGAAAAGTGGCTGGGCAGGGACGAGCCCAACCTGTACGCCGAGACAATCACGCCGAGCCAGCGCAAGTACTACGCAATGATCCGAAGCTGGGGCGGCTGGACATTGTTCCAAGAGCTCCTCGTGACATTGAAAGCAATCGCTTCCAAGCACGGGAAAAGCCTGTCCACCGTCGCGATACGGTGGGTGCTGGATTTCCCCTACGTTGGTGCCGTCATTGTCGGAGCGCGAATGGGCATCAGTGAGCACATGGACGATAACACGGCTGGTTTGGGATGGTCACTGGACGAAAAAGATCGGGCATCTATTGAAGAAGTGTTGAAGAAGAGCAAGAGGTTGGAGGTGTTTGAAGACATGGGCGACTGCGGAGGAGAATACCGCTAGCTTCCAGTCGTCTTGGAATTTCAATCATCACCAATGCATTTTCTTTTGGAATGATTTCCCGAGTCTCGGAGCGCCAACTCATATCTACTTGGTCTACAGGATGTTGGAGATATTATCAACTTCCTCGACTTTGCGTCCCGCACGCGGGTCCTCTTTTTGGCTTTCCCGGTCTACAAACTTTCTTCGTCTGGCAGCGGTACGGCCGTGGTTTCCGAATGACTAAAAGTCCGAATTCTCTCCCTGATAATCTTGAGTTGAGATGGGCAGCATGGATCCGGGCATGCAATCAAGGCGTCGCTGGTCATCCAGTCGTTCCTATGCGTGACTCTTTGTTTGGCGGGGAGAAGCGGGAGAACAGAAGCTAGCAGTGGGTGTTAGAAGAAAAGAAGAAGAAGCCCTTGTGCGCTTGAGCTTCTATTACACACCTAGACTGTATATACTTATGCCCTGGCCAGGAGGCAAGTGCAGCATCTCTCCTTTGAGTGTGAAATAATCGCCTTCTTTTGCCCCGCACATGATCCGTTTGCCGGGCGGGCAAACGACCTCGACGCGGAGGTCAAAGAGCTCGAACTCGTCTTTCTCAGTGGTCTTCGAGGCCATGATTCGATACTACCCTCCAGGAGGGATGAAGTCAAATGTCCGAGTCTGTCAAGCTGTCAAAGGTCTTATCTCGTTGGCAATCGAGTGTCATTGTCAGCCTCCGACATGGGGGCAACCTTATCGACCGGCGTTCTAAATAGCGCGACAGGCCCCGCACCGGCGTTCAAACCGTCGGTGGCATCCATCTGCTGGGCTATCTTGATATGGCGTGGAGACTGACAGATAAGTTCGTCCGGTAATACCCAATGTAGCAGCCCCCCCCTGATGACTAGCAACGGCAACCTAGTTGCTCAACTTCATATAACCGAGCCAGGTGCACCTGAAAATGCCGGGCGCGGATGACGGCTGGCGGGTCATGTCAATTGAGAAGGCGCAAACCTCACCTAGCATTTCAGTAATTACATTTGCAAGCCTCTCTCGTGCTGCCGTCAACATGGAGGGTAAAGAAAAGTACGATGCAACATCCGACGCGGTTCCTGAGCCGGACCGTAGCGGTGGACAAAATGTCCCCGTGTCGGATGCAGAAGGCGGGATCAAACGCGACTTGAGCTCGCGGCACATCAACATGATTGCGATTGCGGGAATGATTGTGAGCCATCTCCTTTCGACTTTTCAAAAAAAGGCAATTTCTAATCGGGAACCACAGGGAACTGGTTTGTTCCTAAGCTCGGGTTCAGTCATTGCGACTGCAGGTCCCGCAGGTGCGCTGTTGGCGTACATCGTGATGGGTCTAGTCACCGCGGGAGTGTCTTAGACAACTGGCGAGATCGCCTCTTTCATGCCGGCAACTGGAGGTTTCATCAGACACGCGACCAAGTTTATCGAGCCCGCTCTTGGGGCCGCGACCGGTTGGAACGTTTGTGAGCTTCTGAATAGGATTCCGAATAGGAAGACAGGGGATTTCTAACGGCAACACCAAGGGTATACGATGGCAATATCAGTGCCTGCCGAAATCAGTGCAGCTGCAACTCTTGTGCTATTCTGGAACACTTCTGTCAACCCGGCTGTGTGGATCACCGTTTTTTCTGATCTTCATCACCGTTGTCAACGTCTGTGGAGTCAGGCTGTACGGAGAGGTACGTTGACAACACCTATTGCAGATTAACTCGTTTTCATCATGAGCTTGAGCTTGTTCCGCATGTCTAACAATCAACACAGACAGAAGTTGTGTTTGCTTCGCTCAAGATCATGACCATCATCGGTCTTATCATCGGCGGACTGGTCATCAACCTCGGCGGCGGTCCAAACCACGAACGCCTAGGTTTCCGTTACTGGCGAGACCCCGGTGCTTTCAACAGCTACATTGTCCCTGGCTCGGCTGGAGGTTTCCTGGCTTTCTGGAAGGTCCTGCTATCTGCAGCCTTCAGCTACGGAAACATCCAGGTAGTTGCCATCTCTGGTTCGGAGACGCGCCATCCTAGAAAGATCATACCCGCAGCAGCACGAAAGACCTTCTTCCGAGTCTTTTTCTTTTACGTTCTGAGTGCACTCGTCGTGGGAATGATTGTGTCAGTCCTCCGGCACCTAGTCACAAGCAATACGAGGATCGAAAGCTAAACGTTTCATTGAATAGACCCTTCAATGACCCAGCTCTGAGCGTTTCGACCGGGACTGCTCAGCAGTCTCCGTTCGTTATTGCATTCACTCGCTCTGGAGTCTCCGTACTGCCGTCCATCATCAACACTGTCGCATGCACCTCCGCCATCAGCAGCGGCTCAGCCTGCGTCTTCATTGCGTCGAGAACTCTGTATGGGCTCAGTTGCGATGGACATGCCCCGAGAGTATTCCAACGCTGCAACCGTTTTGGAACGCCGTATGTTGCTGTCGGCATGACGTGTGTTTTGTTTCCGCTCGTCTATCTCAACGTGGGTAACAATACGTCCGTTGTATTTGGCTGGTTTGTGAACATCACCACCGTTGCTGGGTTGATTGGCTGGATTGTTATCGAAGTCACCTATCTTCGATTTTATGCTGGGCTCAAAGCGCATGGATATTCTCGCAGGGGTAGGCTCGGCCACAATTTGCAGTTGCTGGAGGCCCAGACTTACGATTGAGTTACAGATCTCCCTTACCGAAGCCCTGGTCAGCCATACGTCTCATGGGCAACACTAGTTGCCGTGACTCTGGTCGTCTTCTTTTCAGGTTCGTCTTCGGGCAAGTCTCAGGCAGCAGGGACAGTTGAGACTGACTATGCGGATATGCCAGGCTTTGATGTGTTCACAAAGGGTAGCTTTACGGCTTCTGGCTTCCTAACGTGTTACTTGAACCTCTTTATATTTGCGGGTAAGCTCAATCACCGCCGCTTAAGCTAATCAGTTTGCTAATCACGCACCTCAATCAGGTCTGTACCTTTTTTTCAAATTCTATCTCAAGTCTCGCGTCATTTCGTACTCAGAAATCGACTTCGAGGAAGAGCTTGCTTCTGTCAGAATGGACAAGGCAGAGTGGGAGATGTTCGAAGCAGAGAAGACTGGATTGAAAGCGTCGCTACGCAAAGTCATTCATTCGGTTTGATAGATGTCAGCAGTTGGTGTTAAATGAAATTCAGACAAGGTATCAAGAGATTCCTGGAAGTGACAGACGCCAAGTATTCGTTTGAAGCGACTCGTGATAAGACCCCCCCGCGGCCCGATTGGAAGATCCAAGAGTTGCCTTCTTGGTTTTCTCGATCATCTGCATATTTGTCTTTTTCTGAAGAACGAGTAAAACATCGCTAAACCGCCAAGACGAATGAAATATGCGATGCAACTTGGGTATACAACCTCTCATGCAACCCGGCCCTTCGATTGAGATGTCACTGGGCTCGGGTCAAGTTGAATGTGTCTTCGTGCTCGAGAACGTTGATCTTGTCGCGAAAGGCTACCGAACATTGTCATTTCAACCTGTCGAGGGGGGGGGGGGGGGGGGGGGGGGGGGGGGGGGGGGGGGGGGGGGGGGGGGGGG
>JAOQIF010001470.1:0-16692 GCA_026260285.1 Colletotrichum sansevieriae
CTTATAGGTCTATCCTAGCTCTAGGAAGGCTTTACTACCTTTAATAAAGTAGCTAACTACTTATATACTATAGATAGTATATTCTTAGCTATTTTATAGCTAATCCCCTTCTTCCTTAAGATTAAGCTTAAGCGGGATATTACCTTATATAATTAGTATAAGGTTAGTAAACTAGCCTAGACGCTAACCCGTTTCCTGAATATCTCGCTTTAAATAGATAGTAGTTTATATAGTATATATAAATAGTATAAATTAGAGTTTTGCTATGAGATAAATAATAAGTATTACTACTAAATATTATAGTAATCTTTTGAGGTAATTAATTTAATTCAGAATAATCTAGTACTATATACTCCTAGTTTTTTAATTAATTCCTTTGCTAAATCGAGGTCTTTCTTTTATAAAGTTACTTATTTAGTATAAATAGTATATAGATTAGTATCTATTAAAATTAATACTAATACTTAAAGATATTTTAGGTATTCCTTACTCTTAAATATATTTACTAAGAACTGCTTGCTAATTTCTTAGAGAGCCTCTATAGCTCTTGATTAGAACTGAATTTGATACCTTTTTGAAATTAGTAGATTAAGTATTATTTTATAAATAACTCTAATAAATATACTTTTTAGTATTAAAAGATCTATTATTTCTTAGTATTTTTAAATCTTCTAGAGCGTTATAGCTTTATTTTCTTAGTAATAAATCAAAAATAATAGATTATTACTTACTACTAGGCCTCTATTTATAAGTTTTCTAACGTTTTATTATCTAAACTAGTTTCTTTTAGGCTAGTCTTAGCTACCTTTTCTATAATACTATAAGTAGTTAGCTAATATTAGTATATTTAGTAAATTCTATTATAAGATTCTATAACTAAATAAGTAGTAATTCTAGCTCGGATTGCTAACTACTAAGATCTAGGCTAGCCTAGCTAGAGCTTATGCTACCCCTCTGAGGAGTTTGTGGTATCTCTATGATTAGTTATTTTCAGGGCGCTGCGTTATTACCCCTTTTTTCTAATAGGGTGATCTCTAGTTATAATAGAGAGCTCCCTATCCTTTAGGGGGGGCTCTCTCTAGATATAGGGCTAGTTAGTAAGCAAGGTATTAAAAAAAGATATAAGTTTAGATATAACTAAGGGAAAAGATAATAAAAGGTATAAAAGTTAGAAGATAAATAAATTTGAAAATTTAGTTTAAATCTGTAACGGATTAGGATTACAGCGCCGAGCCGGCGCCGAACCGGCGCCAGGCCTCCGCCGAGGTATATCTATATTAGTTAGCCGAGCCGAGCTGAGCCCTAAAAAGGGGCTCTGCATGCATAAGTAGCTAGAAGGGCTAACTTATCTTCTATAATATAACTACCCCTTATATTACTACTACTCTTTCCTTCCCTAGCCTGGCCTTTTATAGGCTAAACCCTTATAATTAGATAAGTTCTACCTAATTATATAGGCGGCTAGCTCCGGAATAAGTAGTAGTATGAGATCGGGCCTCCGCTGAGGCGTTGCTAGCGCCTCTGCCTCTACGCCTGATAAGCTAAGTGAAAGTTTTGCTTCTAAAACCCCTCTAGCTACTATAGGCCCTGATATAGCCCTTATTGCTAAACTTATTGCGACTATTCGGCGCTAAGCTGACTAGAACGACGTGCTTATTCGGGCCCTATCTACGCGCCCTATACTAGTCCCTGAGACCGAGACCTAGGCTTATAAATATAAATACCCTCTAGCGTATGCTTATAGAGCCCTTGCTAAAGATAGTATACTAGCTTAAACCTATAATTAGCTAATAGCTATAGAAGATAGTAATACCCTCTAGCCTAGAGCCTCCGAGCTATAGAAGATTTAGTAGGTACTTATAAGGGTAACTACTAGGTTATAGATATAGTAGCGCTATTATTATACTAGCTTTATTAATCCGACGTAAGCTAACTTCTCTATATTTATTTACTAAGAGTATATTAACCCTAGACTATAGGAGTGCTAGCTATATAGCCTCCTTAATAACCTTTAGTAAGAACCTAGCTAATAGCCTCTCTAGTTCTTTATTAAATAGTTAGCAATCTACTAAGCCCTCGGAACCCCGGACTTTGAAGAGTCCTAGGCTTAAACCCTCACCTTTTACTTCTAGCTTTTACTCTAGCTTTAATAAAGCCTCGAATACTAAAAATTCGATATATAGTAGCTATACGCTATAGCTACTACTATAGAGTAGCTATAGGATATATACCTAGAGCGGTTTATAGAGCCTATAGCGCTACTAGCGCTACTAGCGCGAGCTGCTACTAACGAGCCCGCCCTAAAGAGGGCTCGTTTTAACTATAGCAGCCCTAATACCCCGGGTAGTATATACTAAAAATATAGTAAGCTAGGCTACTATAAAGCTAACTACTAGGCTAATCTATAGTATAAAGAGTATTAAAAGAAAGGCTACCCTACTAACTAGTATTATTCCTGCTAGTAGGTTGCTAGGCTCTCGGTAGGCCCGGGTAGCTCCTGCATAAGTATTAAAGCTATTATAGCTACCCCTGCTAGGAGAGGTATATAAATCGCAGAAGATAGCGTTTTCGAGCTATATATATTAGAAGACGAATAGACTACTACTACTAAGCCCTTAGGTATTAGTAGGCAAAGCCTGCTAGCGCGTAGGTATAAGACCTGAAGCTATATAGAAGCTAATAGCGCGTAGGTATAAGACCCGAGGCTATATAGAAGCTAGCTAATAGCATATAGGTATAAGACCTGAGGCTATATAGAAGAAATTAGCCCGCTAGCGCGTAGGTGCAAGACCTGAAGCTATATAGAAGCTAATAGCGCGTAAGTGCAAGACCCGAGGCTATATAGAAGAAATTAGCCCGCTAGCATATAGGTAAAAGACCCGAAGCTACGCAGAAGCTAATAGCGCGTAGGTACAAGACCCGAGGCTATATGGAAGATAATAGACCGCTGAATGCCCGGGGGGCCTCTAGCAAAGCTGATAGCGCATAGGTGCAAGACCCGAGGCTGTACAGAAGATAACGATAGAGCCGCCAAGTGCCCGGGGGGCCTCTAGCGAAGCCGATAGCGCGTAGGTATAAGACCTGAGGCTATATAGAAGCTAGCCGACAGCGCATAGGTGCAAGACCCGAGGCCGTATAGAAGAAACTAGCCTGCTAGCGCGTAGGTATAAGACCCGAAGCCGCGCAGAAGATAATAATAGAGCTGCTAAGCGCCCGGGGGGCTTCTGGTAATAGAAGCGCTATAGAGGGTTCGAATCCCCGCGCAAGCAGGAGTTTTATGGAGTTTTATGGATTATTAGACTTAGAGACTAAGCCCTCTAGAGGGGGGGTAATTATAACGGATTAGGATTATAGCGCCGAGCCGGCGCCGAACTAGCGCTAGGCCTCCGCTAAGGTATACCTATATTAGTTAGCTAAGCCGAGCCGAGCCCTAAAAAGGGGCTCCGTACGCATAAGTAGCTAGAAGGGCTAACTTGTCTTCTATAATATAACTACCCCCTATGTTACTACTGCTCTTTCCTTCCCCAGCCCGGCCTTTTGTAGGCTAAACTCTCATAAAATCCTAAAACTAACCCTTATATAATTAATCTATCCTATAGTATAGTATTTATATTTATCTTATAGTAATCTACTTATTTTCTCTCCTTCTATTTTAATTATCCTTATCTCTTAAATAGTAAATCTATTAGTATTACTAGACTCTTTAAGTTCTAATATTTATAGATTAGATCCTTTTTAATTAGACCCTTTTGAGGTAGATAATCCAGATCTTCCTAATATCTAATAGACTTCTACTCGATCTCTCCTAGTCCTATCTATACCTCCTGAGTTATAAACCTAATTATAAACTATTATTTTTATTCTTAAAACTATCTAATGTTTTTTTTTTTTTAGAAAACTCTACTATAACACTATAAGTAGGTTAAACTTAGTAAATATAACCCTTAGTCCGGGTAATTAAAGTCTAAATAGAAATTAAATGCGAAATTATTCTAGACTCTCCTACGTAGGACTAAATATTAGGAATAATTTCACTAAGGCTATTATATCGCTTCTAGGGAGCTAAAGTTAGTTTATAAGTATTAATATTAATTATTTACCTATCTATTTATTAGGAATACTAGTATAAGTACTATATAGTAGTATCTCAACTTAAAAGCATATCTTAGAGTTTAATAGCACGGGCAGGGCTAAGCGCTTATAAGTTAGCTTAGTATTATAGTAATTACTTATAGTAATCTATAAATAGGAATCTAGAATTATCCCTACCTCCTAATAATAAGTACTAGTTTATTTTATAATTAGGATAAATCTTTTACTTAACTCGGTTTTAAATCTAGTATTTAAATACTTTTATTTATTACTAAGTCCTCTTTACTATCTCCTATCCTAAATAACCCTCTAAAAATAGATATCTAAGGAGGCCTAACGTATTTAGCAAGCAGCTATCTAATTAATTCCTCTTAATACTTAAGTCTCTCTTATAATTAATATTTAGAGTACCCCCGGTCTAAAATATACCTTATTTAGTATCCTTTATTACTATATTAATAAGTAATAGAGGTTATAGAATATCCTTCTAGGTGCTATTAATATAAATCGTGGATATATAGTATTAAAATAAGGAAAAGCTATTATATAACTCCTAAAAGTAATATATTAAAAAACCTAAAAAGCAATTACTTTCTAGACTATCTTAGTAGATAATTATCTCACCTTTAAACCTAAAATCCTAGCTAAGGAACTTACTAAGGATTTAGTATTATTAGTCTAGCTAGTATATTATATTCGCTATTTAGTATATATCTTTAACCTTATTATTAAGGTAATTCTTATAACCCTTAAGGTAGATATAAAGGATATATCTCTAGAATCTTAACTCTCTAAAATATAGCTTAAGGATAAGGAAGACTCTAATAATAAGGAAGACTCTAATTATAAAGAAGACCCTAATAATAAGGAAGACTTTATTAATAAAGAAGCTTCTAATAATAAGGAAGACCCTAATCATAAAGATAATAAATATTCTTCTATCTTCTTTATATATCTTATTTAAAAGGTAGATATAAATTTTAAGCTCTTATTAATAGATATATATTATTAAGATTATAGGTATAATAGTTAGTAATCTCTCTAAAACTTTCTACTCTAAGAATATAAGAGTTCTTTAACCTCTAAGTATCTATATATAAGTTAAAGAGGCTACTTCACCTCTTATAAGATATATAAACGAGATAGAACTCTATTATGCTTATATATATCTATATAAGAGAGCTAAAATTAATAATTATTACCTAGTTTAAAAAATACCCTTATCCTAATTAGTATTTCTTTAGTAAGAAAGACTAAGAAGCCCTTAATACTCTTATTAATATCCTTAGTCCCTTCTTATTATTTACTAACCTTCTTAGCTATTAAAACGGTCTAACCCCTAGTTATATATTTACCCTATTATAAGTAATAATAATCTACTTATATATTTATACTATTATATATAAAGAGAAAGCTTTAGGTTTAGGCGGTTTATAAGTTAAGAACTTTCTATAAGCTACTAAAAAGGGATAAGAGAAGCTACTAATATATATTAAGAAGATAGTTTCTAAAGGTTCCTTTAATATCTATAGTATTACTATTTTACTTACTTCTAAACCTAGTACTTCGGTCTTAAGTACCTAGGATATCCGATTCGACTTTATAAATTACTTTAAGGATCTCCCTTCTTTAACTACTTTATAAACTCGGGTATAATAGGTATTTATTAATCTATATATAAGGGAATATTATTTAGACCTATAATAATAGGACTCCTATTAACCTCTAACCTAAGGTCTAAGATATATACTCTATAGCTTAATATCCTATAGTCTAAAAAAATAGGTAATTATAGTAATCCCTTATAGTAATCCCTATTATTAACTTAGAATAGGGAAATATATTAATATATTAGTAAGCTAGGCTATTTATAATAACGTTCTTAATATAGGTAAGATATTATACTTTATATTAAGCGTTTATATATCTAATATATTTAGTTATATATCCTATAGAAACTATATAAGAATTCTAAGCTTGCTTAGAAAGTAGCTATCCTTAATTCTATAGTATTTGCTAGATAGCTTAGGACTATTTATATATTTAACTAATATCTATCCCCCTTAAGTGCTCCTTTTGCCTAGCCCTCCTTATTTATTACTACTCTCGCTTTAACCTTTTAGCTAAGACTATCTTTAAGATCTTAAGTATTAAGATTACCTAGTAATATAAAACTTAGTTAGCCTAGATAATACTTAAAGAAGCTTCTAATAATAATACTATAGAAGCTACTAAGGAATAGCTTTATATTATTAGAGAATCTTTTTAATACTCTATTCTCTTAGAAAAGGAATAGATTAGAAACTATCTAATAATTATTAATAAGATAATAAATATCTCTATTACTTTCAAAGGAGATAGACCTCGCCTACCTATTCTTAGGCTAAGTTAAGCTATTTCTAATAATAATAATAATAGTTCTACTAATAAGTACTTATATAACTTATTAAGTACTTAGAAATAATAGCTCTTAAGTTAAAACTCTCTCCTTAGCTACTCCCTTATACCCCCTATATCTTAGTAACTATCTAGTATATCCTCAGATACTAGGTCTAGGACTTAATACTAGAAGCAAAGGAGGACTACCTAGTAATATTCCTATTATATCTCCTCTAGTTCTAATAGTAATTAAATTTAAGATTTTACTTATTTCTATATAACTTAGAATATGCTTTATATTTAAAGGACTTATAGTAATCTTTTTATAGCTATCCTAGTTCTATTTATCTTCTAATATAAATAGTTTATAAATTTTATATTAATTACTATAAATTAATAGTTTATATTAGATATACCTTACTTTTAATAGGATCCTTAAGATTAATTTATAACTACTACTTATAGTTATTTATATATAAATAAGCTACTTATAGGTAGGTTAACCTATAGGCTGCGTTACCTATAGGCTTTTAATGTAGGCTAGACCTATGGGTAATTTAGGTACCCGTAGAGTACTCGTGGGTGATTTTGGGTACTACCCATTTTGGTACCTATGGGCTTTTTGCATCACTACGCATCGGGTTGAGCTGCGTTATTTCAAGAAATCTTCCTTAAGCTTATAGCATTCTTGAAATCTTATCAAGCCCTTCGTTTCATAATTTGCCTTCGAAATTTCATCTGCAATACTTATTGTGATGTAGACTAACATCAACACTGAAGTCCGTAGCGAAGCCTGCCAAGCGCATATTTTGGTCTAGCTAACTCCGCAAAATAGCGTGTCGCAATTTGTTGAGACGGCATGTGAATAACGGTGAAGTTGGTGAAATTTTCCAACCGAAACTACAACTAAGACTACACTTAGGCATGACAGAAATAGCGATTAAAGATGACCGATTATCCATGGTGAGCTAAAGAGCAACTTGTTTACTCATCGTCTTCAGGATAATGTCGGCGCCAGAGTCAGCGTTCCCATCGTCCGAATCGTTGTTGTCGTCGTCGTCTGACTGATCATTGTCGTCGAACTCGTCATTGTCGCCAGAGCTGTCGTGGTCATCGGAGTTGTCGTCGTCGTCCTCCTGACGACGCGTGTGACCCTTGGTGTTGTTCAAATCGTCAACCTTGGTAGCGCTCTTATCCTCTGAGCCGCTGGATTGATTACTGGCCCCCTGGCGCACGCCGTCCTTGCGCTTGACGATGCTGGGAACGACATCGGGCCCGGTGTCAGTGCAGCCCCCGTTTCTGCGCTTGCAGGTTTTGGTGCGGGCAACGATGATGTCACAAACGGGTTCGGTGCAGAGTGAAAGAGTTAGTATAGATAGGTGCAAAGTCGTAACGTTCATTCTTCTCTAACCCTCTAGTCTCTATATAAGGGTATATAAGGGCTAGAGGACTTATCTAGGGAGCTACCTAGTACCCCCTATCTATAGACTTCCCTAGGATAGCCCGTTATCTAGGGCGCTATTAATATTCCCCTTCTATAGACTCCTAGCATAGCTTGTTATCCGAGGTGCTACTTAGTATCCCCCTTCTATAGACTCCTATAGGGTAATCTAAGAAGTCCTTTTCCCTATAATCTTATCTAGGCTTATAATATAATCCCCCCTCTCTAAACTAGTTTATCCTTAGACTAAGCTACTCTATAGTTATCTAGAGGGTATCTAATACCTACTTAGTTTCTTCCTATAAGCCTTCCTAGTTCTTAGTTCCTATAGGTCTAGAATTTAGTATCCTTAGGTCTAGCTATATAACTCTTCTTTAAATAGCTAGATAGCTTAGAGGAGTAATTAGCTAATAATAGGATATCTTATCCTCTACCCTAGCTACTCTTATAGCTCTATACCTAGGTATTAAGGGATTTTATAGTTTAGAGAAGCTTAGAGGAGTAGTTAGCTAATAGTAAAGTACCTATCCTCTACCCTAGCTACTCTTATAGCTTTCTATATAAATAATTTAGAGAAGCTTAGAGGAGTAATTAGCTAATAGTAAGGTATCTATCCTCTACCCTAGCTATTCTTATAGCTTTCTATATAAAATAAAAAGTAATTAAAAGCGCTTAGAGGAGTAATTAGCTAGTAGTAGGGTATCTATCCTCTACCCTAGCTACTCTTATAGCTCTCTATCTAAAAGGTCTAGGGCTACTTAGTAGTTATTTAGATACCTATGGCTAAACTCCCTTGCGAGGGTTATTCCTTTCTTCGCGGGGTTATACTAAAATATTTTATTATTCAGGCTTATTTTTATTACTTTGAATTTGCTTTCTAAATTATTAAATTTCCTAGTTATTATTATATTTTTAGTAGCTTTATAGGGGTAATAAAGATATTCTCCCCCTAGGGGTAAAAGCGTTTGTTATTATTATATAGGGGTTAGCTAGTAGTTATCCTATAGTTACCTAATACCTCCCTATTTATAGTAGGGTTAAATAAAGCCGAATAATATAATAATCTAGGGATTATCTTCCTTTTAGATATATAAAAAGCTAACTTTAGTATCGAGTCGAAAAGTATAAATATTATTTGAAATTTCGCCCTACTAAAATCCTTCCTCTTACTTCTTTAGATTATAATACTAATAAGTTGCTATTAGTCTCCCGCTCTCCTACTATAACTTTATCTTAATTATTATATAACAAATCTATTATTATATCTTCTGCTACTATTAATACTACTCCCTTCCCTACTAATATGCCGGATACCTCCTATATCCCTATAATAAGTGAGCTCCGGGGGTGCTCCTACTGCTGCTATCTCCTAGTATAGGCAAAGTAGGAGCCCCCTAAGGAGGATATCCCTGAGATCAAGCTCCTCGCAAGCTTGATAATCTGCTTTGAGAGCGATAGTAAGTACCTAGTCCTTAGCTAGTGCTTATCTAGTGCTTGCTAGTTTGCTTTAGAATTTATTACTAATTCATATGTTTCAGACGCCTTAACTAAATATCAGTATTTCTAAAATAGGTAATAGAAAAGCTTATATTAACGCAAGTTTTATATATTATTTTCTAGTGCTTAGCTGCTAACTCCCTATAGCCTACCTATCGTATAATAGGCGCTACTAAGAAGCTTAAGCGCCTTATTGACGAGGGTAGTTCTAAGCCTGATATTCGGGCCTAGTATGCTGAAAATAAGGTAGGTTATCTAGTGCCTCTCTAGTGCCTTCTAGTGTCTAACTATACTTAGGAGGAGATCCTTGCCGCCTAGCTCGCGGTCAAAAAGGCCCTCCAGGCCAAGAAAAACGACGCCAATATTACGCATATTGTTTTCCAGTGCTCAGCCGCTAACTCCCCACAGCCTACCCGTTGCATAATAAGCGCCGCTAACAAGCTCAAGCACCTCATAGATAAGGGCAGTTCTAAGCCCGATATTCGGGCCTGGTATGCTAAGAATAAGGTAGGTTATCTAGTGCCTCTCTAGTGCCTCTCTAGTATCTAACCGTACTTAGGAGGAGATCCTTGCTGCTTAGCTCGTAGTTAAAAAGGCCCTCTAGGCTAAGAAAAATAATACTAATATTACGCTTTAAAAGCATAAAGCTAAAGAGGCTGAAATCTCTATAGAGATAGAGGACTGCTAGGTAGCTGCCTTAGAGGAGGCTATTACTTACTAGTAGCACCTCTCTAAAAACGTAGAGAAATAAACTAAGTTATTATATAAATAGTATAAGGAGCTCTGCTATTACTACTCTAAGATAGAGCGGTTTACTAAGTATTAAGCGGAGGTATAGGAGTTATAGGCTATATATGCCTAGGAGTTGCTTAACTCTTATAATAAAATTATAAGTCCCTATAAGTCCTACTAGTACCTCCCTAGTACTTATTTAGTTAATTTCTAATATTTTCTAGAATTATGAGGTTATTACTACTAACTCTAGTAGTAAGGATAATAGCTTTAAGGAGATAAGTACTAGCGCTTAGTAGATTTAAAAATTTCAAGAGCACCCCTAGTAAGCTACTAATAATCTCTAGGTAGTATTCGGTTACCTTCGGGCATTTTTTTATCTTTTTCTATCTCATTAGTAGCCTTTAGGCATTTTGATTTTCTCGCTTCGTTAGGGGGCCTTCGGGCTAATAAATTGAAATACCAGGCTAGTATACCCTATTTCTAACTACCTACTAGTTACCTATTGAATTATATAGGGATCGTAATATTTATACCTATAAGTAGGCTTTATAGTCGTTTTATAAATTAATAGATATATTACGTTGCGGTTCCTATGAATTATCTAGTTTGCTATAGCCCTTCTATTTAATAAGGTACTAACGGTTCTATCTAGGGCCCCTATAGGTAATGATATAATCTACTATATAGATGTTATCGTTATTATAGTTAACTAGGATTTCTCGTAATAGGATAGCTAAGCTAAAAAAGGGTTCTAATTATATAGGCGTGAAAATATTATAAATTCGGTAGTTTTTATCCATATATAGTTTATATACTTATCCCCTATTAATTACCCGTTAGATCCTAAATAGGCCTAGGTATTTATTAGAAAGTTTCCGAGAAGGCTGCCTTTACTTAATATTTTTAGTTAAAAGTAATACGAGGTCTCCTATAGCAAAAATAACAGGGGTCCTCCTCTGATTATAGAACTTGCTATATGCCTTATTATATTTATAAAGCAGGTTAGTTATAGCTAACCTCTAGGTAAGTAGAACCTGAACTCTATTATATACTACTAGGACTACTGAGACCTTTTATTACGGTTCGACGTTATTAGGTCCGCAGGGAGAATATCCTATTAGTAGTTTAGCAGGTGGTATCTTAGTAGCCTTATAGTAGGAGTTATTATAAATAAATTAAGCTAGGTCGACCTATATTACCTAATTATCCTAGTTAATATTATAGAAAGCTTATAAAAAGTGCTTAATGCTCTGATTTTAGCATTCTATTTAGCTATTAGTCTAGGGGTAAAAGGCAGTACTAAGTTTCCTCTTAATAACTAGCAGGTAGTATACTTTAGCTTAAAAATTACTAGTAAATAGCGATCCTCGGTTAGATATAATAGCTTCTAGGAGCCTAAATATAAGGAAAATATATTTAGTAAGTAGTATAGCTAACCTATTAGCTATAAGTAACTCCCTAGTAGTAATATATAGGGAGTATTTCGTAAATCGGTCGATAATAACGAGAATGCTATTATAAGGCTTATTCCCTACTGTGAGGGATAGTAGCAATTTAGTAATAAAGTTAATCGATATTTATTAAAAGGGCTAGGTAGGTACTAGTAGCGGTATAAGTTCGCTATATAGGAGGTAGTATCTCGGTTTCATATACTAATACGTTATATATATCTTAATATATTCCTTTATATCGCTCTTCTACGAATTCTAGAAAAATAACTTCCTAATCCTCTTTAGTATCTTAATAACCCCCTAGTAACCTCCAGATAGTTTATTATAGAACGATCTGAGGACTTCATTCTAGAGCGGATAGTTATTAGGAATATATAAGCCCTTATAGTATTATAGGGTACTAGTATTATCTAGTAACTACCTTATCCCTCGTTATTCCTACTCCTTATTAATATAAAGGGGTCTTTCTATTAGGCTTCCTTAACTTAGTCCTAAAGCGAGGGTATAAGTTATTTAGGGGAGGTATTTAATAGTTAAGTACCTTATTATTACTTAGTACCTACCCTCTAGATAGTAGGTTAGTTAAACCGTTATAGAAAGTCCTATAGGAGCGAGTCTCTAGCTTCCTTAATCTCTATATCCTCAGGGGTATAATCAGGTCTTTATGAGAAGCTATTAGCTAGGTTATAGCGACCTAGCTAGTACTTGATTTCGAAGTCGAATATAAATAGGTCCTATAGTAGCTATGCCTAATAGCTATTAAGCATCTTCTTATTAGCGAGGTATTAGTAACCTAGGTAGTTAGTAATAAACTAGATATAGTGCTAAGAGTAAAGCAAATAATGCTACTACCTCACTACTACCTCCCTAATAGCTAGTAGCTCTACTTCTAGCATGCTATACTATAGTTGCACGCCCTTAAGCTTCTGAGATATAAATGCTACTAGTCTCTATATATCGCCCTCTAGCTAGCTTAATATCGCCCCTATTATAAAGTCTAATATATAGGTTTTAATATGAATTAGGAGCGTGGGGTTAAAGTATTATAAAATAGGTACCTCTATAAATAAAGCGTAGAGCTAATAAAAGGCAACTAGTACCTTACTAGTTATAACTAGTTATCCTTTAGCTATATTAGTAAGTTAGTTAGTAAGTAGGCTATAGATTTTGGAGTAATTCTTAATAAATCTCCTATAAAACCCTATAAATCCTAGAAATTGCTGAATTTATTATATTATAGTAGGTACTAGCTACTTAGCGATTGCCTAGACCCTCTCCTATTCTATAGTAATATTATCTAATAAAACCACGAACCTAAGAAAGTCGATCTATTCCTCATAGAATTCGCACTTATTAGGGTTCGTATAGAGGCTATTAGTCTATATAGGAGTCTATATTATTAGTAAATATTAAAATATTATCTAAATATATAATATAAATAACGTTAACTAGGCCTATAAGTAACTTATTAATAAACGTTTAGAAGGTAGTAGGTATATTAATAAGCCTAAATAGTATAATATAATATTTATAGTAACTATATTATATATAGAATGCTATCTTCTACTTATCTCCCTCTTAGATCCTTACTTAGTAGTAGGCGTCTTTAAGGTCGAGCTTTATAAAGTACTTCGCTTAGGAGAGCTAATCAAGGATTTCGTTAATTAAGGGGAGAGGGGTATAGTTCTTAGTAGTTACCTAGTTAAATCCCTAGTAATCTATATATAACCTTAACTTACCCCCTTTCTTTAGAATAAATAGAATTAGCACCCCTACTAGACTTATTAATAGGCAAATCTATCCCTTCTATAGGGCTTTATAGATATAGTCCCTTAACTCCTCTAACTCCTTCTTAGCTAGGGGGTAGATCGGTCTAAATAGGGGCTTAGTCCTAGGCTCTAGGTTAATAGGGTAGCTCCTAGTAGTTCTAAACTCTAGTATAGTTCCTGCTAGGTTAATATTAAATACCTTTTCAAAATCCTAGTACTCTAATAGGATCTTTAGTTTAATATCCTTAGTATCCTCAGGTTCCTAGTTATACTCCTAGTAGGTAGTAGTTAATATCTAGTTAATCTATAGTACCCCTATAAGTACTATTCTTACTTTATTTTTAATATACCTAAGCTCTTTTCTAGTTATAATAGGGCGAATACTCTTCTTATAAAGGGGAAAGGTCTAGCCTAACTCCCTCTAATTAATATTAGGGCACTCTAATATATACTAAGGGATCCCTAGGATAGCGTTATAGCTATTACTATTACTAATCCTAAAGTTATATAAAACCGTCCGCTAGATGCCTATATTATTAGTTATTCGGGTGACTAACTTCTATATGCTATAGTTAGGTCCCTTAGATACCTATATTCCCCTTATGGGTTCTAAGTTATTAGCTTCTAGTTAGGTATTAGTTATAACCCTCTAGTCTATAATATTCTTATTAGCTCTATAATCAATAAGCATAGTACTAGTCTTCTAGCTACTTGCAACCTAGACCTATATTATTATTTCAAAGCGACGTAGCTAGTTGCTATCCTACTAAGCTATCCGCGTAGTTACCTAGTTCTCCTCTAGTTATTCGCCAGGGTATAATTTGCCTTTATAGCGGGTATAGCTGCATTTCTTATAATATAAGCACCTTAATAAGATATAGCTTTTCCTATTATAATTATAATAGATAGTTTCCCTCCTAGTATCCTATAATAAGTCCTTAGTAAGCTCCTAGTTAGTATTAGTATAGCTATAGTCCCCCCTTATAGTCTTAGTCCGTTCCTCTAGATTAGTAGCTTAGCCCTCTAGTTATTATTCCTTATAGTTAGTCCTCTAGTCTCTTATTAGTAGCCTACGTGCTTATATATTAATTATAAGTTTAGCATTCCTAGCCCTTATATTAAGTTCGAGCTGCGATTTTAGTAATCTATTTGCTATAATATAGTATTATAGCTTAGGGTCTAACCTAGCTACTACGTTAGCTACCTAGATCTGCTCTAGTTATTAGTAGGGGCTCTCCGCTTAGATCCCTTTATAGTAATTAATAAAGCTCTAGTATAACTATCCTAGTTGCTAGTAGGCCTATTTAAGCTAAGTTTATATACTAAGGATCCTAAACCCCTTATTAATTATACTATTAATTAACTAGTCCTCTATTATTATCTAAGTAATATTCTTCGCTTTATTATTATATCTAATAAAAAGGTATAAGGTCTATTGCTTTACTACTAATCCTTCTAAGCACCTAGTAGTATATAATACCTTCTTAAGGTCTGAGGTAATCTTATTTATTTCGAATCGCACGTTGAGATTAAATATAAATTAATTATAATTAGTCTAGGTGCTCCCTTTATACCTAAGTATTAGGAGGTACTTCCCCTAAAGTTCTAACTAGTGCTTCTTCGCTAAGGGGTTACTATTAATAACTACTTAGTAGGTAGTAGGGTTATCTATTAGGATTAATAGTTAGCTAGCTCTTAAGGCCTTAAGATATTCTTATTTATACTTTAGTCGACTCTTTCTTTCTTCTTCTTTAATAAGATAATCTAATTTAACCTCTATTAATTAATTAACTAGTTTCTTATTAGTACTCTCTTTATTATTCCGATCGATAGGTATCTTATCCTAAGTTTAGCTATTTAGTAGCTCCTATCTAATAGGGGATCTTGCTTCCCTAGTAGACCTATAAGTAGGTATTATTATAGTATATAGTACTGCTCTAACGGTTTATACCCCTATTAGCATAGGTAAGAGAGAAGAATATATTATAAATAGGTTTAGTATAGAGTAAAAGAGTTAATATAGATAGGTATAAAGTTATAATATTTATTCTTTCTCTAACCCTCTAGTCTCTATATAAGGGTATATAAGGGCTAGAGGACTTATCTAGGGAGCTACCTAGTGCCCCCTATCTATAGACTTCCCTAGGATAGCCCGTTATCTAGGGTGCTATTAGTATTCCCCTTCTATAGACTCCTAGTATAGCTTGTTATCCGAGGCGCTACCTAGTATCCCCCTTCTATGGACTCCTATAGGGTAGTCCGGTAAGTCCTTTTCCCTACGATCTCATCCAGGCTCGTGATAGATGATAGCATCGGGCGACATCCTGTCATACGTGTAAGTATCGGTTCCGTATGTCACGAGCCTGGATAAGATCATAGGGGAAAGGACTTACCGGACTTACCAGACTACCCTATAGGGGTCCGTAGAAGGAGGATACCGGGTGGCGCCTCGGATAACGGGCTACGCTAGGAGTCTATAGAAGGGGAATACTAATAGCGCCCCGGGTAATAGGCTATCCTAGGGAAGTCCGTAGATAGGGGGCACTAGGTAGCTCCCTAGATAAGTCCTCTAATCCTTATATACCTTCTTATAATAGGCTAGAGGGTTAGAGAAGAATAAATATTATAACTTTATACCTATCTATACTAACTCTTTTACTCTATACTATACCCTATTTATAATATATTCTTCTCTCTTACCTATGTTAATAGGGGTATAGACTATTAGAGTAGTGCTATATATAATAATAATACCTACCTATAGGTCTACTAGGGAAGCAAGATCCCCTGCTAGACGGGAGCTACTAAATAGCTAAACTTAGGATAAGATACCTATTAATCAGGATAATAAAGAGAGTACTAATAAGAAACTAGTTAATTAATTAATAGAGGCTAAATTAGATCGTCTTATTAAGGAGGAAGAAAAGAAGAGTTAACTAAAGTATAAATAAGAATATCTTAAGGCCTTAAGAGCTAGCTAACTATTAATCCTAATAAATAACCCTACTACCTACTAAGTAGTTATTAGTAGCAACCCCGAGGCGAAGAAGTACTAGTTAGAACTTTAGGGGACGCACCTCCTAATGCTTAGGTATAAAGGGGGTACCTAGACTAATTATAATTAATTTATATTTAACCTCAATATACGATTTAAAATAAATAAGATTACCTTAGACCTTAAGAAGGTGCTATATACTACTAGGTGCCTAGAAGGATTAGTAGTAAAGCAATAGACCTTATACCTTTTTATTAGATATAATAATAAAGCGAAGAATATTACTTAGATAATAATAGAGGACTAGTTAATTAATAGTATAATTAATAAGGG